>PVKH010013073.1:0-16993 GCA_004027955.1 Chaetophractus vellerosus | reverse complement strand
GCCTTAAAAGTTCACCTCCTCTGGGAAGCCTGCCCTATTTTCCTGAGCTGATTCCATCATTTGAAATGCTCCCCACTAGCAATTTCCTTGAGATGTCAATGCAACTGAGATTTTAGATGCAACATTTTAATAATTTTTGCACAAATCATCCTATAACCAATAATTTTAAAAGAAAAACATTTCCACTGCCTTGGGTAAGTATGTGGCCTTTCTCGCTAATGGACCGCCCCCAATAATTGAACGTAAATGTTGACAGACTACTAAGAGCTCTACTTACTTCTCATTTGAAAACTCAGGGAAAGGAAATAGGCACAATTACAACCTCTAATATGCAACCCTCTGAGTAAGGGTAGGTTTTCCTGCAATAGAGTAACTATATAATTGGTACAATAAAATATAATTTACCTTACCAGCCCACCAGAGAAAGTAATTTTTCCTTATTGAAAGGATCTGACTTATTCGAAAGATTAAAGGTAGTCACTGCAACGTTTGTGCGGCAAGAGGGAAAAAAAATTAAGGAATCAACATTGCTTTTAGTATAGCCACAGAGCTAAAATGATTTGATTGTTGCAAGGACATTGTTCAGAAATTAGATGACTCTAAAGCAGCAACAGACTTTCCATATTTAATAGGAGTCTTTGGACAAAATTAAATTTTAGGAACAGGATAAGGTCAATACCAGTCAAGATGCCAACCTTTTTTACATTTATTTTAATCTCATCTCCAAGCATTGTCACCGGATCCTTACCTTCTCTCCATCTCCATAAATAAACTGTTGACTCTTGAACCTATGCTCACTCTCTTGCCTTAATTACCTTCCCTGATAATGAATTCACTTCCTATTTCCATAAAGTAGCCCTTAGGGGCACCTTGCTCTGATCCCTCCCTGCTCTACTCACTTAAGTAGTACTTCTGAGGGACAGTGGAAGTTATCCTCCCTCCCTCCTTTCCTTCTTCCTTTTTCACTCATCTTTCCCTCCCCCAACTGTCTAAACTGTTTAGAAAACATGTTTACTCCATTAGGTTTAAGAAGTGAAACATGCATATACTATATCTTCCAGCCACTCAACTCCTAGGTATTTATGCAAGAGGAGAAAAAGCCAGGATTCATACAAAGACTTGTGCATGAACACTTACTGCAGTTTTACTTGTAATCACCAACAACCTGAAACCACCCAAATGTTTATATCAACAGGTGGGTAGACAGCTAAATTGTGGTATAGCCACCCAATAGAATACTGTTCAGCAATAAAGGGAATGAACTATTGATAACTGCAACAACATAGATGAATCTCAAAATAATTATGCTGAGTGAAAGAAGCCAGAATAAAATAGAGAATATACTGTATGATTCCATGTTTTAAGTAAAATTCTAAAAAAATGTAAAGTAATCTATAGTGATAAAAGGCAGATGAGGGGTTGCCTGGCAAGGCGATGGTGGTGCATAGAGAGAGAGAAGGGTGTGATTTCAAATGGGCACAAGGGGGGCCGGCTCGATAGCCCAGTGGATAGGGCACCGGCATACCACATGGGAGGCCCAGGGTTCGGTTCCCGGGGACCTCTCCTAGCGGGCAGACCACCTTGAAATTGGCAAGCCGCCATGGGCGGGCCAGAGCCGCCGTGGGCAGGGCAAAAAGCTGCCACGGACAGGGCAAAAGCCGCCACGGGCAGGGCAGGTTGCCCGCGAATGGAGCGCAGCCAGCCACCCGCGAACTGAAAGCCGGCCGTGAACCGACGCAGAAGCCGCCCACAAGCCGGGAAAGCCGCGCCTGCGCAGTGACCACTCTCGGTGTGTCACTGCAGCGGGGGGGAAGGGGAGATATGTAATAAAATAAATAAATCTTTAAAAAACAAACAAACAAACAAACAAACAAAATGGGCACAAGGAAACAATGCAGTAGATGGCTTCACAGTATAGTTACGTCAAAACTTAGGTTCTACACTTTAAATGTGTTCAGTTTCTCAAAATGCTGTTAAAAAATAAAGGAGCAAAATAACAATAACGTAAAAATACCAAGTCAACATGGAAAGGAAAAAAAAGAAAGAAAGAAAGGAGCTTATGGGGTTTGTTGTCCCAGGACCTGGGCCCAGAGTGTGAGTTCCACTACCTACCAGTTCTGTAACCATCAGGAACCTCCCAACTTTTCTGAAACTTTTTCTACTAAATGGGGATAATATTTCTTGTCCTACTTATTTTATGGGCTTCTGATGAGTAGCTAATGGAGGAACAAGTGAGAAGCATTTTAAATCATCACCACTGAATGGTGGTAGCACTTGTTCGCACAGACTCGTTCTGGGGAGGCAGGGAATCCCTCTGAGGACTGGTTGAGGAAAGATGGCTGAAGGGCAGAGAGGAATAAGCACATCTACAAGGATCAACGCAACCACAGCCAAGAGCGATGCCTTTGACAAGAGAAGGAAAGATGAAGTGGAAGGAACTTCCAGGACAGAAACGAGAATGGAAGATCAGACCCTGAAGACCTGGAGGGAAGGACGAAGAATCCAACTGCCACACACACAGGCAAGAATGGGCCCAGTGGACAAGGAATCCAGAAGCAAAGGATGGTCCTGGGCCCAGGCTGAGGACAAAAGCACTCTTGGGAACACAGACTCTGTTTTCCTCACTGCAGCCAGCCTGATCTTTTTGGAACTTGGCCATGCACCTGTTCTTACCATGGCAAAATCCTTACCACAGCCATTCTCATGTTCTGGCCCCTGCCTACATCTCCAAGCTCAACACCCCACTTTCCCCTGCCACTCTGCACCCTGCCCATCTCTCAGCAGTCACCATGGAGACTGCACGCTGCTGTTCCCTCAGTTTAGACTACTCTGTTCCCTCTAACCCATTAAACCTCTGCTCATCCATCAGGTCTCAAATCAGCTGTTGCTTCTTCAGAGAAGCCTTCCCTGGCCTCCCAAACTAAATCAGATTCTCCTGCCATGCCCTTTCACAGCATCCAGTCCCATTCCTCTGAGATACTTATCCCTTCTGCATTTACATGTAATTACTTACCAGGGTTTGTCCCTCCCACAAAATGGAACCTTCATGAGGCCAAAGAGCATGCCTATATTTGCTCTCTGCTGCAGTCCTTGTACTTATCGCTGTACATTTTGCACAGAGGTGCTTTTAAAAGGAGATGAAGGAAGGAGGGCATGAAAGTCTTGGGAGAGACTTTTTGTGAAACTTAAAAATTAAAGAACCAATGCTTTGTGAGTGTATGAGACCAATCTAGGAGGCATAATTGATGATGTAGGCATTTTTATAATCCCCATTTTCCAGATGTGGACACCAAAGTTCAGAGAGGTAAGGTTAACTTGCCTAATATCACACTTAATATCACTGAAGTGGCAGAAGTAGCATGTGAACTCCAAGGCCTGAGCTCTTAGCTAGTCCTATCCTGCTAGACTCAGAGACACAGGTTTCTCGGTTTTAAAAGGGAGGTGATCGCTAAGGCCCCATCCAGCTCTAAATTTCTCTGATCCCATAATCTCAAGAAAATTAGCTGGCAGATTCCCCAACAAGACAGCCCTCAGCAGCCTGCATTAACTTCTCAGACCTCAGCGACAGCTGCCAACTAGTTCCATTGGGAGCAACTTGCTATTCCACTTCTAGGCTAGGAACTGAGAAGAATTACAATCCAATTGACTCTGCAGGCTAAAAGGAATGCCCGTTTAGCTTACATCAGCAATGCTGACTCTAAATTAATATTTTGACATCAATCTTCATCCACGGAGCCGCCGCTTGGAACTGTGTCCTCGCTACGTGAGCCTGGGGAAGCCAGCTCCGGGTACAGGAAGGGTCAGAGCAGGCACAGCCTCCCTGAGTCTAATGAATTGTTTTTGCCAGATGGGAAACTTCTGCTTAAAGAGAGCTGCTTCTTTCAAGAGTGCAGCTGTCCCCATCCCTGACATCTGAGTCTTCAGTGGGCATAATGTCAAAGTGAATTTTTTTCCCATAATCAGAAGTGCTTGGACACTGGTCACTCAGTCAATAGAACCTAAGCTAATAATTACAGGGGTCTGGACGCCAGTTGGGTCATGCATACTAGTTGATTTGGCTGTTGTCATGGTGACAGCTAATTGTGATGATCATCTTGGTGTCTTTGGGGTGCAGTGGGGGGTCTAGGAACTAAGAGTTTTTATTGCCTCCTGTGCATCAGTCATATCTGTCTCATTGAATTCTCTCAACAATCCATTCAGGTAAGTATTATGATCCCCATTTTATTGATGATAAAACTAAGGCCTAGAGAAGTTAAGTTACTCAAGGTCACATAGGTAAGACTGGAAGTAGATTCAAATTTCTTGTTTGTCTGGCTTCCATTCTGCCCACTGTCTACAGGTTTAATAACTAAAACTTGGAATGAAGGTCCAACAATTTACAAAGAAACAAAAATTTGATTATTCTAGACATATATTTAGTGAATGCTTTTACTGAAAAGAATACAATTAAACCAGTGCTATAAAAAGCACGGCCTGTAGACTTGTGCCAGTCCATGAACTGTTTGTTGCCAGCCTGCTGGGGAGAGCACAGAAATTGAGAGTAAGCATTTAGAAACTCAGAAAACAAGTTGACGTTGGCATGACATCCAAGCATGTGATCATATAATTCATTGTAATTGTATTTTATATAACTATTGATCCACAATAGATAGGTTATAAAAGCTTTTTAATGGTCCTTCACTTCAGATAGCTTTTGAGAAGCACTGAATTAGATGAAATTGGGCCTGGGGTTGTGGTATCGTGAGGGTTTGGCTTTCTCATACCACAGTCAGTGCTGTTTCAAGCTCCAGGGTGAGGGCTCTTGGAGGCTCACTGCTGCCAATAAAATTCCATCTCCTCCCTGTATTAGCTGTGTGAACTTTGGCAAACTACTCAGGCTCCCAAGTATATAAAGACAGAGAATAACGGTACTAACATCCTGGGATTACTGTGAGAATCAAATGGAATTATACACATGCAGCACTTAAAATGCTAGGCATAAAGTAAGCGCTCAAACGCAGCTGCTGAATTTATTGTTGCTGTTGTTGTTATTATTACTGATTTTTTTATTGATGCTCGTTCTACCATAAGAATTTACTTCTTTGGGCTAAGCTAGCAACCCTGTTTTGAAATGCAAATTCCCCCTTACAGACATAAGTTATTTAATTATATCAGCACAACATATCATTATTAAAAGCATTTTCCAGAGAGATCATTAAATCAGTGATAACTGGGGAAAGAAAAGATGGAAGATGGGAAAGACCCCAAGAGGTCATGGGGGCCAGGGGAAGGCAGGAGAGAGATCATGAGAATGGCCTGTAGAAAATAAACTTGGTAGAGGAGAATCTTGAAATGTAAAATTCTGGAGGCATGACAGGTAGAGATGGGACCGGGTGGTGGGTTGGGAGAGTTGTCTTGAAGAAGGCAAAGAAGAGAAGAAAAATTCAAATCAGCAGCACAAAGAATTGGTTATAAGCTAGAATGCCTGGGTTTAAATCTTGTCTTTGCCATTTAATATCTGTGTGACCTTGGACAAGTACCATTATCTTCCTATGCCTCAGTTTCTCCATCCATAAAATGGGGGAAAATAATAGTATCAAACTCAAAAGCTGCTTATGAGAGGTTAATGAGATTTATATATATTATAAAATACATGTATATTGTTTATAGCAGTGCCTGGCACACAGTAAAAGCCATAGAGGTATTCTGCTAAAATTACTAATATTTATAATATTCATGCTCAGAGTCTGTCATAATAGGTAGCCAAGGGAGAAAGGAAGAGGGAAAGAGGTGATTGCTTGGAGAATTATAATTTAACAAGATATGAGATTTGAAGATGGCAAGACAGCAATTTCATTTTTGCCATTGAGCCCTCCCCACTAAACAAACAAAAAATTTGCCCATCAGTAACCCGGCATATAAACTGATCTTACTTGACTTACATTTAGCATTTGACACAATTGATACTCCTTCATTCTTAACGTACTTTCTTCACTTGAACTTCAGGATACCACAATCTCTTTGTTTTCCTTCTATTTCACTGGTAAGTCCTTCTTACTCTCATTTGCTTATTAACTTCCTCTTCTCCCCAAGGTTTAGTGTTAGGGTAAACTAGGGCTCTAACTTTGGTCCTCTTCTCTTTCTACAGTCACTTCCTTGGTGATTTCATCCAGTCTCATGGGATCTATTTGTCAAAATACTCCAAAATGCATTTCTCCAGCTCAGACATCTCTCCCCATTCACATTCCAGTTGCCTATTAAACAGCTCTTTTTGGATTTCTACCAGACATCTCAAACCAGACATGTCCCAAATGGAACTACTGATCCTCCCCCAACCTCTTCTCCCCACGCCATAAAACAAAACAAAACAATCCTGCTCCACTCACAGCCTTCTCCATCATGGTAACGTAACTTTACAGTTGTTCAAGCCAAAAGCCGTAGAGTCATCTTTGACTTTTCTCATTCTCTCATGACTTACAGGAAAACTTGTTGGCTCTTCTTTCTAAATATCCAGAATCTAACACTTCTTGTAAATGCCACAGCTACCAGCCTGTTCTGAGCCACCATTATATCTTGCCTAGAGTGACTGCAATAACTTCTAACTGGTCTCCCAGTTTCATCCTTCACCTCCTTTAACCAACTCTCAACTAGCAGTCAGAATCACTTCTTTGCTAAAATCACTAGAGTGGTTCCCTTTAATTCACAGTAAAAGAATTGTAAAATTCTTACAATGTCTGATAAGTCCCTATATGATCTGATCCCCAGTGTCTCTCTGTCCTCCTCTCCTCTGACTCCCTCTCTTCCTAGCTAACTCTACTCTATTCGTATTGCCACCCTAGAGGTTCTTCAAGCCTGCCTTAGGACTTTTGCAGGGGTGAGTCGGTCTGCATATAACTCTCTTTCTGCAGATATACACATGGATAATTCCTAGTCTTTGCTCAAATCATAGGGCCACCAGATCATATACAGAATACCAAGTTAAATTTGAATTTCATATAAACAACTATATGGAACATACAATATTTGGGACATATAATATCTTATATATTCAATATTCAGAACATATTTAATATTCGAGTATTGATATATTAAGCCAAAAACTGTCTGATTTTTTCTAAAATTGAAATTAAATTGAGCATCCTATATTTTATTTGCTGAATTTGGCAACCCTACTCAAGTGTAATCTTGTCAACGAAGTCAACCTAGACCTTCCTATTTAAAATTGCAAATCACCCCTCTCACAAACTCTACTTTTCTTTTTTTCCCTTGATACATAATCTAACATGCTATATATACTTTACCTATTTGGCATATTCTGTTTATCTTTTGTCTCCCTATCCTGGAATATAAGCTCCATGAAGAGAGGGATAGTTTACTAGTATTTCCCAAGCTCCTCAAACAGTGCTGGCACATAGTAGGTGCTCAGTAAATATTTGTTGAATAAACAATCTTAAAGGACTAAGATTTATTGAGTGCTTACATCATCGCAGTCATTGTAGTAGGTGCTTAGAATACTTACGTTATCTTTGTATAGAAAATATTATCTCTTTTTCACAAAGTTCAGAGAAGTTTGTAATGTGTCTGTCACACAACTAGTAAGTTGCACTTCTGGATTGCTAAACTTGGCAAGCCATTCTCTTCACATTGTGTCAGGTGAGGATTAGATGGATCTTGTCAAGAGGAAAACATTCATTCATTCATTTATGGGGAGAATTTTTAGAAGAGCTACTTTTAGTGTGTGAAGCACATTTAATTAGGGAAAACAATCCTAAAATAATTGCTCTAGGTTTGCACTAAATGCCATTTTGCAGATGTACAAGAAAAGAATGCAAGTGACTGCTTTCCACAGCTCTGTGTTCCCTGCCCTATATCAAAGCCGCCTTGATTCACCTGCCTCTTCTCAGGCTCAAGGAACACATTTGTTAAATTGTTCCAAGATGTCTCCAAGGTACAATTTTGTTTTATAGTCACTGTCAACCCAAACCATTTAATGTTAATTTCTTACATCCTACTCCACTGTCAGCTTTCCTAAATCGTCGATATTTATTTCCCAGCTAAATGTGCATTTATTTGTTGACATTTTTATTAAATTAGACTGTAATAAATCTGCCCGAGTTTATATCTATTTTCCCTTTGTGCCCAAGAATTCGAAGTAAGTTGATGTGTCTATTAACTGGGTGACCAATTGCCCAGAGCAAGTGATGAAGGGTAAGTGCTGTAATGTCAAACTATGGAAGCCAGAGCCTGTAAAGCCCCTTCCTGATGTTTGGTGTGGGATTGGTTCAAACAGCTGACCATTCCCATCTTGTGTTGAGAGAGCACCTTCAGACAAAGAAGACATTTTTCTCCATCCCTGTTAATCATTCAGAACTTGGAGAGGGAAGTAGGATGCCAAAGGAAACTTTGATGAGTGAGTGGGGAGCCTGGGAAAGGATCTGTTGCCTAGTCATCAAGTGTAATAGGATGATTAAGAACACAGGCCTTGGGAGACAGACAGATCAAAGCTTGAATCCCAGCTCACTGGCTTTCTCTCTGTCTAACTTTGGGCAAGTTACTCTCTAAGACTGAAATGTCTCATCTATAAAATGGGAGGTTATTATAATACCAACTGCATAGTGTGATTACAAAGACTTAATGACATAATGCACATAAATTCCTTAACATGGTTCTAGAATATTGTAAATGCTCAAAAAATACTGCATGACAATCATTATTATTTCCTTTCTTTGGTCCAGATTCCAGTCACTTCTACATGGTAAAGTCTGGTCCCTGCTGCCATTCTGCATAGGAATGTCTGAGTTGTCTACATGGGAACTATGATTCAGAATTGTGAAAAAGCCAAAATAAACTTGGAGTGGCTTCTTCCAAATTTAGGCCAAGATATTCTCAGTGCACTTGAGAGAATCCTGGGAACCTTCAGCTTCACCGAGTATTAAAATGGGCTCAAATTTTGAGGCCAGACGATCTCCATCAAACACATAGTTTTTCAAAGAGCTGCAAGTGCGTGGGCAAATGGTTTTATCTTCCCTGAAACTCAGTGTGCTAATCTATAAAATGGGAACAATAGCATCTTATTGGCCTGCTGCCTTTTTTAAATTACTTAGTATGCTATAAAGTGTTGGGCAGATGTTCATGTATTTTTATTTTTTCAGCAATCTGGGTTTCAAGAGAAATGAGAGAAGAGAAGCTTTTATAGAATCTAAGTTGAGGGAAGACGTGAGGAAAGTGATTATGTTTTGTAATTACGAGGGGGATCTGGGCTGGCTATAGTTCTTAGGGGCAGCAGAATAAATTCTGTTACAGTGACTTCATGCTACTTTATGCAAAGTCTAAAGCATGTATTTGTATCAGTGGTTCTCAGCCAGCAACAATATTGCCACCCAAGGGGGTGCTGGGAATAATGTGGGGGGCATTTTTCATTGACACAATAATGAAAGGCCATTCCCAGCATTTAGCAGGCAGGGCCAAGGATGATAAATGTTCTGCAAAGTCTGTGAGAGTCTGCACAAAGATCACAGTCCCCCCCACAGTGCCAATACTGTCCTTGTTGAGAAATACTGATGTGCTGCCTTAATTGCTATCTGTTGCCCCCATTTGAAATGCAAGCTCCTGTACTGGTTATATAATTCTGCTACAGCAAATGACCACAAACACAGTGACTTAAAAACTTAGGTTTGAAACTTAAATTTTTAGAGGTCAGAAGTCTAAAATCAGGGTATTGACAGGGCTGCATTCCTTCTGGATGCACTAGGGGAGGATCCTTTTCCTTGCCTTTTTCAGTTTCTAGAAGCCACGTGCATTCCTTGGCTTATGGCTCCTTCTTTGTATCAGTCCAATCTCTTGCTTCCATCATATCTCCTTCTAATGACTCTGACACTCTTGCCTCCTTCTTATAAGGTCTCTTATGGTACATTGGGCCCACCCCAATCATTCAGAGGTAATTTCCCCACTCAAGACCCTTTTGCCTTGTAAGGTAATATAGTCACAGGTTCCAGGGAATAGGACATGGATACCTTTATCTAGCCTTCCACAGCTCCAAGTGAGCAGGGACCTTGTCAGTCTTGTTCAATATTAGAGCCCCAGAGTCTAGCCCAGGCCCTGGCATACGGCAGGTACCCAGAAAACATTTGACCCCGAATGAATGAATGCCAAGCCTGTAGTTACTGCAGCCTAGTAAGCATGTGTGTGGGCACACTCGTATATGGATGCTGCTATGTAAAATAAAACTGCACTTTAGAACAATGCTGTTGCCCCTTGTGGAAAATGGTTTTATTCTTGTTGAACACTCCTTTACAACAGGCAGCATTCTTACTCAAAATCAGTATTGTAACTTTATCAGAGTCTGCCCCAATCCTGAACTTTCAGAGTAAATCTTCCCACGAGATACCCTTAGCCATAATCTTTCCCCTGGCTGTTTTCATAAGGAATTAGCTCTAAATGAGGAAAGGGAGTTAATCCTAAATGCTCAAATTTACAGCTACATAATGCCTTATTTTTAAACAATATACCTAATACTAGGGTTTGAGGAAATTAATGTTAGAAAGGTTCCCCCTTGGAGATTGAGTCTAGAGAAATATAACAATATAATGCAGACTATTCAGAAAAGTTAGCATGGAACCCAAATTGTAAACCAAAATACTTGCAAGTTTTGTCCTTTGGAATTTTTTTCTTGACTGAAACTGTGAAAGGTATGACACACCATAAATTCCGTAAGGCTAGTCTGACAAATACAATTTACAAATCCACCCTCTTGCTTGCAGGGCCTCGATATTTGTCTCTTTGTCCTTTATGTTCAAAGGGATCAGGGTCTCCATTTTATAGAAGAAGATCAGAGAGTAGGGATTATGAGACAATAGAGGCAGAACCAGATCTCCTGGCTTCTCAGCCAGGCCTCTTTCTTTTCACTTTAATGCAGGAAAAATATGTCATGCTCCTTCCAGAACAGGAGTCTTTGAGTAAAGGGGAATGTCAGAGAAGGACTCTTTGCTAATAGGGAGTTTGCAGAACTCAATTATGAGGGAAATTTCTGTTTCTCAGGATTCCTAGTCCCATTATAGAAAGGGGAACTAAAACTTTCTGCAACTAACTGATGTCATTCTAAGCCAAATCAACAGGGTTTTCTTAGAGATAGTAAAGTGAACATGGTGTGGAGGGAGGCATGTGATGTGGAGAGGAGAAGTGGGGAAACCAGGAATAAATCACTGTCTTTATTAACTACCATGTGTATCAAAGGGAAATTCTCATTTATAGAGAAGATTACATTTGCTGCTAACTTCAGGCAGGACTTCTGACAAGACAGGGAAGAACTACTCTTCTTTATGGAAATTCAATCTAGTTTGAAGGTAGGAAGCACAGACCCATCTAAAATGGTAAGTGACAGGCGCAGTAATGAGTCAGGTACCTGCTCAAGCAAACACTGTCCGAGCTGCATGCTGGTCTCTGTTAGAGCACTTGATGGCCAGCCCTATCTTGCTGTTACCATGGAAGCAGGGGAAATTGTTAATGCTTTTATAGACCCTTCAGGGTAGGGGCCAGAGAACAGCCTCTTCAAATTGTGTGTTGTATACACTTCACGGTTAATTGAGACCAGCACACTCAGCCAGGGACTGAGGGCACTGGTGCAGAGAGAAGAGGGGTTGGGAGGTAGGAGGATTCTCTCTTACTCACGGCCTTGGGAACACAATGCTATACTCTTTCTCAAGGCAGCTGGGTTGCAGAGGAGAAGGAAGCATAGAGAATTAGGGTGCCCATCTTTGTATCTTGACTGTAACATCTTTGTGGCTCTTAACTTTTTTTTTTACTAGAGAAGTCATGAGCTTACAAAACAATCATGCATATTGTGCAGAATTCCCACACATCAGCCCTCCACCAACACTGAATTGTTGTGGAACATTTGTTACAGATTATGAAGGAACACCAGCAGACTGCTACCACTAACTATGGTCCATAGTGTACACATGGCTATGTTTTTTCCATATACCTCCTATTGTTAATGCTATGCATGAGTATTGTATATTTGTTATATTTCATGAGAGAAAACTCGACATTTCCTTTCCAGAATCCATTTCCTTGTCTGTCAAATGAGGGATGTGGTAGGCTACAGTAGTTGCTGTTATTTTGTCCTTCCAAAATGCATTCTTATTTCCTATTTTTGGTAATTCCTCCCTTTTCATTTTCTTCCCTTCTTCATGTGTCTAATGGCCTTACATACACCCTAAGCCTCCGAGAGGCACATGAGGCAAAGGATGGGTTAGTCTCAATGTCCCAACCCCTGGCCAGTGAGGAATTAAGGGAATATGACCCCACCAGAGCCAGTGAGACAGCCTGGTTTCTAAACCTGGCTCCTCTACTTGCTAGCTGCTTGATCTTTGGACAACTTACATAACTTCTCTAAATGTCAATTTTCTCTTGTGTGAAAGAGAGATAAAAATAGTGCCTCTCACCTCTCTCTAAGTAAAGCTCAGTATGTAAATGCAATAATTTCCCCCCGGCATGGGACATGACTCCCAGGGATGAGCCTCCCTGGCAGCAAGGGATTACTATCAAGCACCAGCAGCAATGCAACTGGAAAAAGGCCTTGACCAAAAGGGGGAAAATTTAAATACAATGAGTTTACATGGCTAAGAGACTTCAAAGTGAGTCAGGAGGTCATTCCAGAGGATACGCTTATGCACGTCTCAGCAGGATCTCATTGACTGCCAAATTAGACACTACAACAAATAGTAGGGCTCTTGAGGGCTCTGAAGACAACCAGGCACAATGGTTAGGGCAGAAAGCTCATGAGTTTGGTGCCTTGCCAGTGGGCCCTACTTTGGGGTTTGTGCTCCCCAGTGTGACAGAATTGGACTCAGTTGCAGTTTCCCTACACATGACTCTTCAGTCTCTTCTATTTGAACCTATAGTCGGTGCTGGAGTTGGTAGGTGTATGTCCAAGAAACTTGACTCTTTGGACCGTCCATTTGCAAGCTGGGCCCTGAGCCTCAATGGAGTGGCAACACCTACTCTCCAGTTCATTGGACTCACTCAGGACAACTAACAAGGAGGTGAGGGTGGACAACCACCATACCAAGGAAATGAGAGAGCCTACAACTGCAATCAAGAGAGTCCCATCTGTCAGCTATATGGGACTGAAGCCCCCTCTCAATTAGAGGAAGAACTTATATCATTGATGTGGAGGCAGTGACTACTAGAGGTTCTGTGGTCAGGGAGAGGGAAAACAGGTATAATACGGGGGCATGAACTTGGGAATTGTCCTGAATGACATTGCAATAACTGATACAGGCCATTGTATATCTTGCCATAACCTAAGGAATTGTGTGGGAGAGAGTATAAACTACAATGTAAACTATAATCCATGTTTAGTGGCAATGTTCCAAAATATGTTCATCAATTGCAATAAATGTACCACACTAATGAAGGATGTTGTTAATGGGGGTAAATGTGGGTGGTGTGGGGAGCAGGGCATATGGGAATCCCCTATACTTTTTATGTAACATTTATGTAATCTAAATATCTTTTTTAAAAAAAATAAAAAAAAATAGTGCCTCTCATAGAATTGTGTAACAATGTTTAATAAGCACAAAACCAATGGCACAATATAGGTACCCAATTTTAACTCTACTACTAACTATTATTATTGCTGGTATTATGAAAATGTTGAGAGAGAAATCTTCTATCTTTCAGGGTTACAAAACTGGTGGGTTTGGATACCTTGTGGTATTCTCACTCAACACAAAATTATATGGCAGTCAAAATTCAGTATAGCTACTTACAACCAGATAGGTGCAATTTTTTAATATAATAAAATTTATTTTTAAAGAAGATTTAGATTACAGAAATGTTAATCAAAAGTATAAGAGATTCCCATATAACCCATCCCCTACCCTTCTCACATATTCCCCTATTAATAACATCTTACAATTGTGTAGTATATTTGTTACAATTGATGAATAAATATTGAAGCATTGCTACTAACCAAGGTCTATAGTTTACATTGTGGTTTACACTTAATTATAATACCCTAAAATGCCCTATATTCTAACAATTATGCCCTCCCCCTCCCCTCAGAACCTCTGGTAGCCACTATTTTTATACCAATGTTACATGTTCTTCCATTACTACAATAGTAATAAGTTTACTTTGTCCATGGTTGCATTCCTCTCTTATGTTTATTCATTCCTCAAACTTGAGGATTTGGGGATGGTGATGCTTGCTCTGCCTCAGACTGAGAGGGGGCTTAGATTTTATAGGGAAGATTGGAGGAACTGTTTTGCTTGCAGTTGTAGATGCTTTCTGTTTTTTGGGGGGATAGGGGTTGTCCATCATCATTTTGTTTGTTGTCTTAGGTGAATCTGATGAACTGGAGAGTAGGTGTTGGCTGCAACTCTGCTGAGATCCAGGGCTCAACTGGCATATGAACAAACCAAAGATTTAAGTTTCTGAGACATATTTAATGGGTATGGTGCACTATTAAGCTCAGATAAAAGGGGTAGAAGAATTGTGTGTTAGGAAAATTATAAATGAGTCTAACTACGTTACATTGGGGAAATAGGTTGTCATATATTTCAAGGTATTGACAGGGTGGTGAGTTCAAGGGATTGTGTATCTTGCCTATAGTGTCTGGGTGGCTCTAGACCCCTTAGGTGCACTCCTATTTGAGGCTTTATTCACATTGGTAGTTAGTGCAATCTGCCTGAGACATGCATAAGTGTAACCTCTGGAATGACTTACTGAATCATTTTGAAATCTCTTAACCATAAAAACTCTTTTGTATTTGATGTTTCCCCCTTTGGGTTAAGGTCTTTTTCCAAATGCATTGCTGGTTGGTGCTTGATATTAAGCCCTCAGTGCCAGGGAGGCTCATCCCCAGGAGTCATGTCCCACGCCAGGGGGAAGGTAGTGCATTTATTTGCTCACTTTGGCTTAGAGAGAGGTCACATTTGAGTAACAAGGAGGTTTTCAGGAAGTAACTCTTAGGCAATAGTTGTTATTAGGCTAAGTTTCAATTTTACAAGAATAGGGTTCATAGTTACATGCATTAATATTGAGGGTTTGGCATATTGGTCTGTTTTCTTTTATTAAGCACCACCTATGTACTCAAGAGATTCTTGCCCCTCTCTTTGAGAATATAGCAGAACTCCCCAGGATGGGAGCTTAATACTTTGTTGTTTATTGTGTGGGTCTCTACCCACTGAGATAACACTCTATGGCAAGATGAACACATTCATATTCCACAGAGGCATGCCCCAGGTACACAGATGAGTGAATCTTAATGATTTAATATTGAATGAAAAGAGTAGGTTTCAGCAGATATCCTTTTTATCAGTAAAATAAACTTTGATTAAATAATATATATTTTAGGAATACATAGATACATAGGTAGGGAGGGAGGGACATGGATTGATAATAGATAGAAATAGAAAGGTCTGCTCAAGATCCCAATATAGTTTCTTTTAGATAGAGGGAAGCAGGAAGTCAGAATATAGAGGTAGCTCATGGGTAGATTTAAATTATTGCCAATATTCTCATTTCCAATCTCTTAGCAATGTAAGGAGTATTTCATAAACCAAGGATTATAATTAAGCTATTTCTTTTTTAGGGTCATTCTTTTGTTTTAATATTACTTTTCCAAACAAATGCAGCTTGATCTAATCTGTACACCTGAGGGTCAAGGAAAAAAAATGGCAGGAAGAGTATTAGAGACAGAGGAAAGGGAATTTTTGAAAGTTCTATGGCCCCTCTTCCCTCTCCAAAATTTATTTGTAACCTCCAAATGACCCCCACCTCATGGCTAGATATAGAGTGTGTGTGTGTATGTATTTTTGGTAGGGAAGGGAGGGAAGTGTAAGGTCACAAAAGTAGCACAGAACATATCATTTGGTACCTTTTAGGTTATATGAGCCTTAGCTTTACTCCTAAATATTAAGGGGAGCCACAGAAGGCATTCAAGAAGAGAGACTTGTTCAAATTTTTATTTTAAAGGGTCACCTTGGCAACCAAATGAAGACTGGATTAGAGAGGGAGGAAAGAAAGCAGCAGGAAGGGAAGCAGAGGAGGAGGTGAGACATTCCCGCTCAGCCTGGCAAGAAAGATCTTGTCACTTAGGACAGGGTACAGCAGCAAGAAATGGAGAGACATGAAGGAATTTTTTAAAATGTTGGAGGTTGTGGGAGGTGGGGCATATGGGTACCCCTAAAATTTTTGTGTAATATTTATGTAATTGATGTATCCTAAAAAAAAAAAATTACTTAAAAAAAAAACAAAGAGAATGATGCAAAAAAATAAAATAAAATAAAATAAAAATGTTGGGAAGCAGAAACTATGCCTTCCCAAGTTTTCCATTTTCCTCAGGACAGAAAGATTCAAAGGTATTCATCGATAATTCTCTATTCATCATGGTAAGTGACAAATTTACATACTCGCTATTTGACAACAAATCAATTAGGGCCAGCTGCATTTCACTGGAAGGTCTCATGGAAAATATGAACTTTGAAAAACAGCCTAACAATGCTAGCAGTGTAGACCAGCATGCTACAACTTAATTGGAGGAATAACTGTTCCACATACTTTATAAGAAAGAAAAAAGAATGTCATGTCCACAATTCTACCCTCAAGTTGAAGACTTGGAAACCTATATGGTAGTACAGTCGATTCTCATTATTTGTGGTAGTTTCTATGAACGCTGAATTAGCAAATACTGAAGCATTGCTCCTACAAGAAATACAGGGCTATGATCCTGTGAGACTAGTCACACCATTTTCGTCAACCAAGGAATGTATAACCTTGTTTTATGTGTGCTTCTGTTTAAAATCACCTTATTTAGGGGCCGGCTCAATAGCCCAGTGGATAGGGCACCGGCATACCACATGGGAGGCCCCGGGTTCGGTTCCCGGGGACCTCTCCTAGCGGGCAGACTGCCTTGAGAATGGCAAGCCGCCATGGGCGGGCCGGAGCCGCCATGGGCAGGGCAAGAAGCTGCCACGGACAGGGCAAGATCCGCCACGGGCAGGGCAGG
>PVKH010013072.1:0-16995 GCA_004027955.1 Chaetophractus vellerosus | reverse complement strand
AGGTTAAGACCTACCTCACCAAATATAATAATAAAACAGGAATGAGTCAATAAAATTAGTTTAAAATGACTGCAACTTTTGAAGATTTTACTGCTGACATATGATTTTGATGTACCATTACCCAACAAATTTGTTTTTTTACATTGTCTTTGCACAAGTGCAAATAAACATGAGTAATTGTGACCTACCTTTATCAAAAAAACCTGGCAATCACTGACGTAGTCATATTCCAGTCCATCAAAAGAATGATAATGCCGGTCCCCATATACTGTACACACTGCTGGGCATGGATAATATGTGCAGTTGAACATTCCTCGCCGACAAACACTATCAGAAAATAACACCAGTTAATTTTCTAAGAAACTGTGCCCTAATTAGTGTTTTTTGAGCAGCGTAAAACATTAGTTTTGTTTTCAAGAGTTTTCACTGAGCCAATAGCGCCTATAAATATCGCGAACTTATTGTGATAACATCTATCACGTTGACAAATTAGGTAGATATTTACCACTTTAAACAAATTTAGACACCACAACCAAGCTGAGAAGTTGTGTATGGATCACACAGAAAACAGACTGTAAAATGAAAAACTGAACATAGGTTTACTAGTTGCTAAAAGAGCACAATGACATTTCCTATATTTGATTCAATTTAAACATGTTAGAAATAGCATGGCTTAAGCATTTCAAATCTTTGTCCATATTTGAAGGAAAAAATAATTTGATTTCATTTTACAGTATTTTTTGCCTTATTTCAAAACAAAAAACCTTCCATTAAATGTGATCTTCTCTTGGTAACAATTTATCATAGTTTCTTGTAAACTTGAGATAATTTTTTCTATTAAAATTTCAAATTCTCATACTTCACACTTTTCTTCTGGAATAAACAAATATGCATAAAAATAATGTTGTGCTCCCCTGTAGACAGTAACTCTACCAAGTCCTGGATGCATTTAAAATCTTATTTACTCAGGCTTGATTTGTTTTCTTTCTGAAGTCAGTCACATTAAGTGAACGCAATAAGTTGACTGAAACCAATACAATTGCTTAGGAAAATGTGTGCGAAATAAGTGGATCTCATTACCAGGTATAACATGGTGTAGCAATCACTTCTCCTGAGAGGTACTCCCAATCTTTCCAGATACAGGGACAGCTTTCAGGAACGTAGCACTTTCCTTTGTGTTCTGCCATTCTTCCAAATGAAGAAGTAAATGCTATTTAGTTAAACCACCAATTTCACTTAAAAAGTGTGTGAGAAATGTTGTCACATTCAACACCATTTATATTGATTATAGCTGTTTTACACACGTTTTATCATACATAGAGGATTGAATCCAGTCTTTCTCACCTTTCTATCCACCCAGTACCTTCCATATCATAATTACTAAATAAATGTCAGGCAAATGATTGGTAACAATATTTTAATCTTTTCCTTATCACTTAGCACAATGAAATGAAGAGAGAAGCCTGCATTTCCCGGTAAAGTGAGCTGTTCTGAAAAAAAAACAATAATTTAAAAAGAAAATGAGGGCCCCTTTCTTCGCTATTTGCTACTTTCAAAAGAGGATTCTGTGGTTATAACTTTTTTTAAATAAAATAGTAAATTATGAAATAGATACAGAAATTAACAAAAAGCTTCTTTTGTGAATGCTAAATTTTGAGATCACAATCATTAGTTTAATTTAGGTGCATTTTGAATAAAGAACAGCATATCAAGATTTTTGCATTCTTTTTGATTAACAAAAAGTTTTGTTTTGTTCATTTTCTTTGAAGTGTTATTTCCTGTTTGAAAGATTATTCATGAAAAAGTATCTTAAAATATATATGAATATAAAAATTAAAATAAACCATTACCCATAATCTCCAGGAAGAACTAATTTTTCTGTATTACCAAAATATCTTGATCTAAAGATTAAATAAATATATATTACATGATATATAGTTCAATTTCCTTAATATAAATAGCTATACATATATATTTCAATATTCTTAAAACCGTTTTCCAAAATAGCTTGCATAGCTACTTAAAATTAGACACAAACATAAAATTGTTTTTCTGAATTTGGAATTTGCTTTAAAATGTTATAATTCAATGCTATAAAAGTCAACATAAAGTTTGTAATCCTGAATTCTTGCCTCTTCTCTCAAATAGAAAAAATCACATGTTCCTTTAGTGCTCTGCTTTCCCCCCATAGCTCCTCTAACACAGCACTGTAATTGCCTAGTGAACGTATATGTTGCCCACTAGTCTTTAGGTCCACTCAGGAGGACCATGAATATCTGTTAAAGGTTGAGTCCCAATGCCCAGCATAAACCAGACACTCAATTGCTAAGTAGAAATGAATAAACGAACCTATCTATATAAATGATGCATTATCTAGTTTAAATTTCTTTCTTTCAAATCAACAATACCTTAGGTTCCAAAATCTCTCACCTCAACTTTCCCAACATTCTAGCCACTCTCCCTGGGCTTTGCATTTTCCCTTTGCTGGAAAACTTATCATGTAAGACTAAATTTAGTGCAATCTTTTTGGTGAAATCTTTTATATTCACACCTCCCTCAAATACATAGCAATTTATACACACCAGTACTGGAGGATACATCACAACGTACTGTTAAGTACTTTGTTAAATGCTTTATAGTGATAATAAAAATAACAACAACAATTAGCATTAAGTACTTTACCATGGCCCAGGCATTATTCTAATCATTTTAAATGCATTCCTAAGTCATTTAATCCTAATGACAACCCCATTGGTAGATTCTACTATTAGTATTTCAGTACCCCACCAAATAAAGCCATAGCTTAACAAATGCACCAAACATCAGGTGCTCCATAAGCATTGATTGTCCCACTGTTTAGGTTAGGATGTCCCTCAACTAAATACCCTGCTGAATAAACCATATTCCCTATATGGCTGATCTATGTCAGCCAAATTAGTGGTTTTAAGTTGTTACGCTGATAAAGGCTGTTTTTCATAACTAATCACAACTGGAAGAAGGATGAAGGGAGGTATAAGTTGCTGTAAATTCTCTACTTTAAGCAGGTTTGGGCAGTGGGTTAAATAATGAAATAAGTATTTACAGAACACCTGCCATATGATTGGCATGTTCCATGAAGTAGATATTATTATACGAAATTTCAAAATAGGAAATTGAAACTCCAAGAGGTGAAGTAACGTGCCCTGAGGTCCTTCAGCTAATAATAAGGAAGGCCAGTATCTGTACCCATTTCTATCGAGCTGTTTCCACTATACTACTTTTAATTTCTTCAATTCAGAGTGATCTCTAAGTTGAGGTATGTGGTCCTTTTTTGTCAATGAACTGCTGGCACTATCAGTAACGCCATGAAAACAAGTGATACTAGGCTTATGCCCTAAAATGAACTGGTCAAGGTCACATGAAAGACAAACCAAATTACATTGTCACAAATAACTTTATAACAGAAATCTCTGTATAACTAAATTATTTTGTCAGCAGCCTCTTAGTTAATTCCAACTATATTTATTTCAATACAATAAGTGGGAGAAAATGTCTTTAAGCTTTTTAATGAGATTTGACCCACAAATAAATAAATCATTGTTGAACTAAAAGCCAAAGGTGATAAATAGTGTTTTTTAAAAATAGAATTAAGCACAAGCATATGAAGCAAATTAGGATATGGCTTTATTTAATCAGCCATGCATTCCTAAGAGTCATAATGAAATTAAAAAAAAAAAAATCAAGCAAAAGCTGTAGGTTTCCACAATTTTACCAGAAGAAAATTTAATTTCCCTTGCCTTTCTTTACTAAAATAAAATGTCTTCCTTGCTCATCTGCTCGTTGGTCTGTTTCCTTCCTGCCTTTATGTGTGGGCACCTTTCTTTTCATAACCTTCCTTCTCTGCCTTGCATGTTCTTCCTTTCGAAAGAGACTGATACCAGTCCTCTTCCAGATGGGGGCTGTTTAGACAAATGCAACCCTCCTGGGAAACAAACGAGAAGACCCCTCTTTTCTTTGCTCCTGGTTTCTATGAGCTGGCCCCAGGTATCCCCTAGCGTGAACATGCTCATCAAGGAAGAATGAGTGACCTGTTTGCCTTAGATGGCCCTCCCTCTGAGCACTGCCTCTATTCATTACTGAAAGAGGAAGGGCCAGTGAGTCAAAATTATGCATGTACCTGAAAGAAGCTAATAGCCACCAGATTCTGTGGTTGCTTTTCAAGTGATGTAGGCATTTCTGCTACTAAAGAAATTTACAAAGGTAAAAGTAGATTTCTCTGGTTCATATTTATCAAGTACACACACACACATATCCCTCACTATGCTTAATTGATGCTTAAAAAGAACTTGCAGAAAAATCACTCAGCTAGCAGCAGCAGAGCTAGGATTTGAAGCCGGAGCCCCCACTCTTAACCACTGCCCTATGTAGGTCCAATACACCGTTTTCTTTAAAAACCCTAAGATAAAACATTTGGCCTCAAGCTACAACTTAAAATCAACAAACGGTAACAGCACAACAGAAAATACAAAAGATAAGCATTTTGAGAGTGTTTTGAATGAGTAGTGGCTAATTATGTTGTGTCACTTTCCCAAAATTGCAGTTGAGTCAGACAACAAATGCCAGGTCCATCCTGAAATGTGTTCTCTCCTCAATTCAGTGTTTTAGTCTCCTTGCTATCAACACAAAGGCAACCACCAGTCAGAATAGCTAATATGACTATTTCAGTAATAATGTTTTTTAAGGTAACTCATGCTTTTTTGTAAATCCTGAATGTTCTGTGTTATCAAGAAAAAGAGGATTACCCTGGAGCACAAACGCAGCCACTTATACAGGGTGAGGATGGGGCACAGGTAAAGTTCATGGCCAGGTTTGCACACGTAGTCTCACAATTTACACCACCAGCTGGTAATTCGGGGTCTGGAAACCTGCAGTCAAAGTACTCCTTTCCTTCTGGGCAGGCATGAACTTCAAAGACAAAGCACAAACGAAATAATCTTAACTTCTCATTTGCCCCATAGGCAAATAATCATATTAACAAGCATTTGTAATCAAAATTTCACAATAGAAAATTTTACTAATTATTATTAGATGAAGCTCTTACTCTCTCAATTTTTTTTTTTTTGATGAGCTTGCAAACGTTTTCTAGCCAGATTCCCCTTAGTCATCTAAAATCCCAAAACCTATTCTGAATTTGAAAACCTTAGTTGCCTTCCATAAGGCAGTAACAAACAACTAATATATAATCTTCTGAGGTCAATAAACAGGGCATTTTTATTAATACAAACATATATTATCAATTTTTGAGGACTTAGAATGCAGTATATTCAAACATTTACAAAGCTGTAATGAACACATGATACCTCTAGATTTTGCTTCCCCTCTGAGTTATTTATATCAGTCATCACCATACTGTAGAAGTGCAGAAGCTGACATAATTATGGGCAGGAAAGGGGCAACCCTATTTCTCTGGAAAGGTTTCTGGCTCTCAGGGATCAAATCAGGCTAGAGTAGACTCTTGTGGATTCCTCTGTGAGAAGGCAAGCAGCCTTGGCTTCCCTTTCTTTATTTATGAGTCACCCTGAAGTAAGTGGGGCAAAGTAGAGAATGTCCTATAGCTACTGAACATATATGTGGTCTATAAAATATAATATATCCTGTAAAGAACACTAAAATGAACTGAATTCTTGTTAAGGAAATCCAAAGGCAGACAATTCAAAGCTAATTCATAATAGTATACGCTTAGTCATTCAAACAAATAAAATAAACGTTCACAATTCCTTTTATGAGCCTACATTCTTCCTGTCCTTAAAATTAATGTGTTGCTTATTATTTGCCTAGAATTTCTCAACATAGATGTTTTTTCAACATACGTTTTATGTGGTGAAAATAAATAATATATAGGGTCCCTTCATATATAGGACCTTCAGAAAGATATTTAAGTGTAAAATAATGGTCTAGAACAGAGGTTCTTAACAAGGGGTCAATGAGCTTGAATTTAAATTCATAAAAGGGGGCCAGCTGTAGCCCAGTGGATAGGGCGCCGGTTCACCACATGGGAGGCCCCGGGTTCGGTTCCCAGGGGTCTCTCCAAGTGGGCAGACTGCCTTGAGAGGGCAAGCCACCATGGGCGGGGCAGAGCCGCTGTGGGCAGAGCAAAAAGTCACCACAGGCAGGGCAAAGCCACCACGGGCAGGGCAAAGTCGCCCGCGAACAGAGCAGAGCCACCCGCAAACAGAGCAGAGCTGCCCACGAGCAGAGCCACCTGTGAGCGGGGCAAGCTGCCTGCGCGGTGAGCTGACTTGGAACATCACTGCAATGGGGGGAGACAAAGCAGACACAGAAGAATGCAAAAAAAATGAACACAGCAAGAACAAGCAGAAAGGGGGGGATATGTAACAAAAAAAAATTCATAAAAAATTCTTTCAAGGACAAGTTGATGCAGGTGTAATATGTTTATTAAATAATACACCGTATAGTGTGGACTTAATAAGGAGTCCGTGGTTTTCATCTGAATGGCAAAGGATGCCAAAGGTTAAGAACCCCTGGTCTAGAGTGAAATGGCAGTAGATGTCATTTTATATGTTATTTTTAACTGATTGCTCCTAACCCTAGAGTTTTGCTACACATAATGTAGCCTGGGAACCAGCAGCAGTGTTGTCACCTTGGCTGTTGATACAAATGCAGAATCTTGGGCATTACCTCTGACATATTGTATCAGAATCATCATTTTCACAAGATCCCCAGGTGATTAATTCCACATTATAATCTGAGAAGTACTGGTCTAGAGCAGGGGTTCTTAATCTTTTGTTCCACAGACTCCTTTGCTAGTCAGGTGAAACTCCTGGAAAACCTTATTAAGTTCACACTATATTGTGAATTATTTAATAAATATATCACACCCACATTAACACATCCCCACAAGAATAATGTTTTTTGAATTTCAATTCAAGCTCACGGACCCCTTGTTAAGAACCCCTAGTCTAGAGTAAAGTTTCCCAACAGCTGTTTCATAAATACATATCCCTAGACAGATGCCTAAATACGTATCTCTAAAGCCTGTAGGGCAGATGGGCTGATCCTGGGGTAGGCAGTCCCTGGGATGATCAGATCCACCCTTATGCACCCCTATGAATACTATAATTTTCAGCATGAAGAAATAGGAATCACTGGAGCCACTAGGTTGGGAAGTGCTCCCAAGGCTATACTTTGTGCACTGGCAAGTAGCCTGTGCTGGATTAGTGATGTCTACCAGAAGAGTGGGGCGCTCTTAGAGGCCAACTTCTCCTTGAGACTATCTATCTAAATCTTACCAGTAGAGGGCGTTGCTGATTCATCACATTGCACGGTCCCATTGGAACACTGGCTAGTAGAAGTAAGCAAATAGTTAATTTAGGAACCCAAACCTCAATTTATCTGTATTTCAAAAATAATCTAACATGTAGGGATTGATTGAAGTACATATAGAAATGTTAACTTTTTCCCAACAGAATTTTTACAAGTAAGTAATTAGCATAAGCACATTTTAAATGAAGCTATTTCATTCAATAAATTTTTATCTAATACCTGGATGTGTGGGGCCCTGTGGTAAGTATGGGGGATACAGGGACCAAAATTCCTAATGTTTGTCCAAGTGTTTTTATTGTAGTAAGAGAGAAAGACATCCAAAGAAATACTTTACACAGTGTGACACAAGAAACATAGAAATATGTTAAGATACAGAGGTTTAAAAAAATGGTTTTAAAATCTCTTGGCATTGGCAGTTGACATCGGGGTAGTCAAAGGAGGTAAAGTAGGAACTGTTTTGAAGAATGGAGGGAGGTTATGACATGAGTGAGGTAGGAAGGCTATAACACTCAGGGGGGACTTATACAAAGCCATGAAGGGGTCAGACAGTATTCTATGTGACAAAATGTACAATGTGGAAAGTGACAGAAGATGCAGATGGCAAAATAAGCAGAGGACAGCTCCAATTAAGAAGCTAAGATTTTATCAATTAAAGGAACCATTGCTATGGTTGGTACAGATTTTAGAAAAAACATTCTAGCAGCAGTGTGGAATATAGAGTACAGTCACATCTGTGTGATTTAAGTTATAAACTCAGGGCATAAGGCAAAAACCAAATACAATCAAAATTAACTTTGAAAATACCTTAGGAATATATGATGATAGGGAATGACACACCAGCTCTCAACTCCAATACCCAACAGTTTCTCCTTCAGCTTTGGACAAAACCATGTGTTCTATATTTGAGACCAGATGAAGAAACTGACTCTCATGAAAGTGCCATGTCATTTGAAAAATATGTTTATGCATTGTGTTAACACTAGAATAATACTCAGAGATGTGATTCAGTCACACAATCAATGGCATAGAGCAACTGAGACAGGCATTAAAAAATCTCAGATCCAGTTGTCCCTATCATACTCTTTCTAGGACATGGACTTTCTGAGCGGAAAAGCAAATGAGACTTTTATTTTTCACATTGACAAGGGCTGTTTACTTTGGCCTTTCCAAGATTACATAAATAAGTCCCATTAATTTAAGTTCAAGAAAGATGTGGCACCTTGGTAGAATAGAAGGGGACAAGAAGTGCAGTTAAAAAGGTTCAGGGAAGGGAAAATGAGAGACATTAATAAAATAGAGGTGATAAAGGGAGGGGATGGATATGAACTATATGTTGAAATTTAAATCTATAGGCTTTGGGGATTTATTAGCAAGGAGTTTTGAGCAGGAGGAAAGTGTCAAAATGACTCCCAGGTTTCTGTCTTAGGAAATGGTGTGTTAGCAGTACAAACTTCTAGAGAAAAGGCCAAGAGCTGGTTGCATTTGTGTTTTGATCTGAGGGTGGGAGGAAGGGAGCTGGAAATAATAAAATTAAGTTGAGCATAAACAATATTCTGCTGTGAATACAAAATAATCTGTAGAGCAAAGTAGGCAGTAGAGTAAGCACTGCAGAGCCAGATTGCCTGGAATTGAATCCCAGCGTCATTACCAGCCAGCTCAGTGAATTATGCTTAAGCAAGTTGCTTAACACTCTGTTCCTTACTTTCCTCATCTGTAAACCAGGGATATAGCAACCTACCATTTAGGGTTATTGCAATGAGTGTTTTAACACATATAAAACACTTAGAATCATGCAGGGATGCTAAAAAGTGCATATAAGGGTTAGATATCATTATTATCATTACTGTTATTTACTGTCCATTATTATCTGTAGACACTGAAGGTACAACTAGAAAAGGGAGATTAGGAATTGGATATAGATAGCTATGGACTGTTCCATGGTCATGGCTCTATTTTTAACAGATAAATTACAACCCAAATGAGAGTTATCCCATTAATAAATGTTATCACACTAGGACCCAAGGGACTGGGGTCTTTGGAAGGAGGTACACTTACTCCAGTGTGTGATGTTCAAATCAGTTTTGGTATAGGTTTTTTGAGCCCCCTCAGTGACTTATAGTATTTGAACATCCACCTCACCTCTAACTTCTAAGAATCAAGGTTGATCAAAGGATTCCCTTTTCACTGTGTGACACTTAAATTCACAATGCTTTTGTGCAGTTGTTAGTACAATACTACTATATTCAAGTTGAAATATATCTGTATCTTAATGTCTTTAAAGGTTACATTAAGGTTATGCTTATTTTTTAAATTACAGATGTCATATTTCAACTTAGGGTTTTGATTAAGAAATTATATTAGCCTGTGAGTCATTTATCAAGTACACTGAAACCTACCATAAGCCTGAGGGTGTTGGGATGAGCTCTCCAGGTTGATAAACGCTACCCCTATAATGACACCTGCAATGAAATCTGTGAGGAAAAAAAGAGTTAAATTAATAAAATATGGTATAACTGGGGGGAAAAAAAAAACACATTAAAGTGGAAGCTGACCCTAACCTCTGTATTGGTCATTTTTAGGCGCACTTTAACATTGGCATTTGTGGTGGACTGAATTGTGTACCACAGTTAAGACATTTTCTTGGTCCACATTCTGGAGGGTGTGACCCCATTGTAAATAGGATCTCTTTAAGATGTTACTTCAGTTAAGATGTAGCCCAACTGAATCAGGTTGGGCTGTAATCCAGATTACTGGAATACTTTATGAGCAAAGTAAAAGTTGGGTGGAAAGAGAAGCCACAGGGAGCAGCCAGGAGATGGAAGTCAACAGAACCGGGAAGTGAAAGGAGACCCTGCCATGTGCTTTGCCTTGTGACCATAAAGCCAAGGAATCCCAAGATCAACCCCAAGAGGAAGCAAGCCTACTAACCTCTGAACCCTTGAGCTAACAACTTCCTTTTTAAGCCAACCCATTGTATAGTGTTTGTTTTAGCAGCCAGGAAAATAAAACCATGTTCTTCTATGACCATGTTATACAAATGGCAGAAACTGTTTAGATGTGAAGTCTTGTGTAGCTTCAGATTTTGTTTTCCAAAGTAAAACCCATAAGCTGTGCTGTTTTAGTCACAAGAAAAGTCACTGAATAATTCCAGAGAAACATAATTGATCTATCATCTAGCCATATCTATAAAGCAAATGTCTTTATCTCATATGAGATTTGAGAAATTTCTACATGCTAAACAGACATTACAATCCTCCTAATAAAATCTGCCACATGACGGTGAATCATGAAACTTGTTATTAATTTTGATTTGGCAAAAGCCAGTAAGAATAAACTTCAAGATTAGCCACCAGATTCCTTGGCTCTTTCTGTAGCTATCTGTGAACATATACAGGATTAAAAAAATAAAGGCATTAAGAAATATTAAAGAAACAAGCAGGAAAGGCCCTTTTACCTATAAGAGAGGGGGAAAAAAGCGATAAAAACTGGATGTTTTCTACCCACTTCTGTGACTTACATGGGCACACAAAAGTTAAGCGTGTCTTCAAAGTATTTGCCTTCGGGACAGTTACAGCCTTCAGCACAATCATCACTACACTGCTCCGGAGAAGAGAGAGAGATACAGGAGCGGCGGCAGAGGGAAGCGCAGGGGTGGTACAGCATGCCTTTCTGGCACACCACAGCTGAGGACAAAGGGGCATCACTTGTGAAAGATTTCCACAGGTACAGAAAAATTTTATGCTTGGTTATAGGTCTATGATAGACATGAATCATGAAAAGAAAGACAACCTCCATTAAAAAAAAAAAAAGATTATAGACTCTTAGAACAGAAAACAAAAATCCCCAGCCTAACCAGAGCTATAATAGAAGAATAAAAATTCTATTTTCAAATATGTTTCAGTATAACATTGCGTAACCTTCTTTATGTAGCCCATGACATATTTTTAACATATTTGTCTTATTTTTAAGTCTAAATAAAATTCCTGTCCTCACATATTGTCTATTTACTCCAAAATTGTCATCTACTTTATAGCATTATTTAAACTTAAATAAACTCTTCGTTTTCTCCAAATAAGACAAACTTGAGCTATACTCATAGTTCTTATTTTTTGCCTTCTTAATTGTGTTATACTTTTTTCCTAAACTCTTCCAGTCCCTCTTTAGACAAACTGAACTGGTTACTATAGGTAAACTAAAATAATCTAAAAATACAGTTGTATGAACACCTAGAAAATGCTGGAAAAAATAATTGACATTATTTTAAATGTATAATTGCCCTTGTGGGAAAAATGGTAGGGGTGTAGAGGACATCCCAGATGCCCAAAGTGAAGAGGCAAATAAAATCCAGAACTTTGAGGAGGCGGGTAATCCATTCCAGTAATCTAGGGATCTTGGATGTAACCCATATGGGAAGGGAAGATGAAAGTTGGTCCTTTATAAGACAAGGAATTAGGAGACCCCTAACTTGAACTCTCAAAGAGCTCCATTCTTAGCTGAAAAGGACTAAACTAAATAGACTAGAGCAGGGGTCTATACTTTTTCTGCAAAAGGTATAATGGCAGATATTTTCATCTTTTCAGGCCATACAGCCTGTCACAACTGCTCAACTCTGCTGTTACGGCACACAAGCAGCCATAGACAATATGCAAACAAATGGGCATGACAGTGTTCAAATAAAACTTAATTTACAAAAACACAAGTTGATTGTAGTTTTCCAACCCCTTTTTAGAGGAAATCTTCTCATAGTACAGGAACAAGTCAAGAAAACTTATCTAACTCTGCCTTGTCTGTAGTGATGTGAAGTATCCTCTGAGAAAGCAAGATTCTGGGCTTAAATCCTGCACAGGTTTGGTACATGAATTTATCTTACCTTTATGTTTACATTATTTTCATCTTAGAAAGACCAGGCTGAGGAATTAATATCAAAACTGGCTAGTGGTACTCTTGGAGTACCTGAAAAAAGATTTGTAAAACCACTGGGGTCTGAAGGGGTAGGGAAGGAATGCTCCCAGATCACAAAAATTCTAACTGAAAAAAAAAAGGCCCTGCTAAGATTAGCTCATAAAAATTATATAAAACACACAAGGAAACAATCCACCACTGGTGAGAGTCAGCAGACACTATAACCATGAGGATTAGAGCCCCAAGAACTTGAGAGAATAATTGCCCGCTGCATAACTTACCTAGCAAACTACAAATTAACTGTGTTACTGTATCACATAATGCTTTTCCATACTTTCCAATATTTAGATATGACATTTCCATGACAAGAATTGTTTATTTCAAGTTAAAATTTGGACTCCAAGTTGTATATTTCAAAACATAAAGTTACACACTAATTTTGCTTTTTAGAAAATAGCCCAAAGTTATTGGTCTTCTCCAACATATCTCCAATTTTAAGAAACTAAGTAATTTGTTTTGACTGATGCACTATAAAAATTTTTTTGAATAAATGCATGCAATATTGACCTTTCATTTAAAAACTAAAAACAATATTTACAAAAACAAAAATCTCTAAAGTGTTATCGTGTAGTCTTTGTGCAATTGTACTCACCACAGAATGAAACCTGAGCTCTAAAATCGATGGAAATACCACGTTGGCCACAGAGGTAGGCATAGTGGGCAAGGGCATTGCATAGGCAGAGACTGCCACACTTGCACGCATCATGTCGGCATAGCTGATAGTATAGCCCAGGGCTAATGTAGATGTGGCAAGGAGCAAAGAGCTCCTGGTGGATGACATCACAGTGTGCTGCATACCCAACTGTTGGACAAAGAACCCCATTAGCACCTCATGAGCTACTCCAGATCTTATCCCAAGGTACCAAGTTCCAGAACTATCTAAGCTTCTTGCTTCCCTACAAATGCATTCTATTGCATATTACTTTTAATAAGACAGACAATATTTTCAGCATATGTAGATTTTTTAGTAATATTGGTAACAGCACTTAATCTACATTCCTTTAAAAAGAAAAAAAGTGAGTTGCCAAAAAACCATATAACTGAGTAACATTGGAAAGGGGCTGTGATGGTTTGAAGCTCTATGCATCCAGGAAAAACATGTTCTTAAATTTAATCCATTCCTATGGGTGTGAACCTATTGACCTTTTGATGAGGTTGCTTCAATTAAGGTGTGTCCCACTTTGATCAGAATGGATTTTAATTCTATTAGTGGAGTCCTTTAAAAGCCAAGTGAAACTCAGACAGACAGAAAAAGTCATGGAAGCACGAAGCTGAAATTCAATGGAACCTGGAGGAGAACAGAGAAGCCAGAAGAGGCCACCATGTGCATTGCCATATGACAGAAGAGCTAAAGATCACCAGTAGCCAGCCCCAGAATGCCACAATCTCTGGGGAGAAAGCATTGCCTTGATGATGCCTTGATTTGGACATTTTCCCGGCCTCAAAACCATGAGCAAATAAATTCCCACTATTTAACCTGACCCATTTCATGGTATTTGCTTTGAGCATCCTAGGAAACTAAAATATGGCTAAAAGAAGCAGTGACCTCAATCACTCCCTTGCCTCAGTATCATCTTAGGAAATCCTCAGTGAAGACTTGAGGAGTATTGGGAGGTTTATTTCTAGGCATCCGCACACAATAGAAGTTATGCCAGATTGTGGGTTCTAATTCAACTCCCTGGAATAGACAACTATCCAGGAAGTACTGGAAATCATCTCATTCCAACTGAGTCTCTGGGGTGAATCCTAATGTGGCAGATACCACATAGTCATTGAACATTAACTCAATGTCTGGCACATTTTGGGGGCTCAAAAATGTTTGATGAATGACTCTTTGTATGTTTGAATAAATACTGAATAGAATTTATGGATAGGAACATATGGCAAAGGCCATGAGATAACTATCAAGCCATTTTGGGGATCTTTGTAACCACTACTTGAAACTTATTCTTTTCCCTTGAGAATGAATGATCATATACAGTCCTTTATAGGAATAACAAAGTTTCATAAAACAAGCTAGAAATCATCTTTCTGAAAAAGGTGAGGTCAATGAGGTAGGTGGCCTAGGTAATATTGGTTTCCTCAGAGATAAAATTAAACAATCTCTGAATTGTCGTTGTCTTCAAGAGACCAACTGGGCTGTTAGAGATTAGAATTTTTCATTACTAAGAAAGTATACTGGTGTTATTTTGTCAAATATTTTAAATATATTTATTAGTTGTAAGGAAACAGTAACTGTCCAAGTATTATATTTTTGCATTGTGTATGCATATGTATATTGAAAACAAATGGCATACCATAGGAACATACTGTTGGCATGAATACTCTTGTGATGGTTAAGTTTTCCTGTCAACTTGGGGAGATTATGGTGTCCAGTTGTTTAGTTAAGCAAGCATGGGCCTAATTGTTACTATGAGGATATTTCATGGATTTATCATCAGTAAGTTGATTGCATCTATGACTGATTACATCTACAATCAACAAAGGAGATTTCCTTCAGCAATGAGAGAAGACTTAAAGGCCTTAAAGGGAATACTATGATTTTAGCAGTCAGAAGGAAGAAATTCCATCTCTACTTGGGCCAGCCAACTTCTCCTGGGGAACTCATAAAAACATTCATTGGAGTTCCCAGCTTGTGGCCTGCCCAATGGAATTCAGACTTGCCCATCCCCAAAGCCATGTGAGCCAAATCTTATAATAAATCTCATAATATTTACATGTTGGTTCTGTTTCCCTAGAGAATCCTACCTAATACAACTTTTTAGCCCCAGGATCCCCGAAAACAAAGAAATACCCAAATGGGTTTTCATTGAATGCTCCAAGGATTTGTAGACCAAAAAAATATTCCTAATGACATTAAGTAAAAGCTTAACTCAAGAAATCCTTGTGGAAAAATAACCTTTAGAACCCACATCAGAGTTATTAACTATTATCTATTTATTTTTCCTTCCTTTGCAAATCTTTCTGAATTTGCCCATTAGAAACAAAAAAAAAAAAAATCACCATGGGTAGATGAATAAGGATAATATCTAAAATATATGTCACAGAAGACATGATGCACAAGGAGAAAAGTGATGGAAAATATAACAAAATAGCACGTAATAAAGGAGGCAACTAGAGAGGCCAGAAGGAACCTGAAGTCATCATTTCAACAGGCATCTACTCCAACTCCCACATGTTACTAAAATATAACATATAAAACTGCTGTAACATCAAAAAGAGAACTAAAAAAGTTAAAACCAAACTGAACTAGTCAAAGGAAAAGGAATAGATCTATTAGTGGAAAGTTAGGGACAGAATGAGGCAAAGTGTTGTTAAATGAGAGTGAGATTAAAAGTATTAAATCATAAAGGCCAAAACAATCTAGTCTAGCCCTCCTTTATGGGCAGGGAAAATGCCAAGGAAGTTAATGATCTCTTTCAAGTTTACAAGCTGACTTAGATAAAAAGAGAACACTAAAAGCAAGATTACCTTGTGTTCCTTCCAGTAAAACAAAACTATAAGTTAATAATAAAGCATATATGACAATCAACAGAAGCCTCCCAAATAATCAGTACAAAATCCAGAAATTGCACTGGCTTCTCATGGACACTCAGCCAATATTAGCATAAAAATTAACTACGTAAAAATAGTAAACTAGTCAAAACAGTTCAAGGAGCAAATAAAAATTATAAACATATGCATTTAAGCATCACATTGGTTATCTTTTGCAAAGTCATTCTATAAAAACAACTTTACACCTAAAGTCTTCTTTAATTAAGTGATAGAGTAGCCTTTAACATGGTTGGCTGTGCTTTAGTGAAAAAATATGGCCAAAAATTCTTGGCATGTGAGGTGCACCATCATTGCCAATTGGAACTCTGGAACATGACCATTTCAAGTTGTTGCCCACTTGATGGCACAAAGCTTCCTTGGATCACTGGCTTCCTGCTTATGAAGTCGTAAAGTGGGCTTTGAGTAGGAGCACATAATATAATAATGAACAGGAGAAGCCATACGGACTGTCACACAATTGAACTGAAACAGAACATCCCGGGATTATAATAGCATTATTTGTGTATTTCCAGAAACTTTATTATTTAGCATTTAAAGACTCTGAAAGCTCCAAAATGCTAGCCTACATTTGGGAAGAGGAGATTTTTAAACATCTAAAATGAGTAAATTCAGGAATGCAAATAGAATATTAAATAGTTATTTTCTGGAGTTCTTTTTTAAAAGACCTAGATTACATTTCAAAAAGCAGGTAGTGTGAATATTCTTGTTGTCCTGATTATGTGATAATCAGGGTAAGCTAAACATTTGCTATATTAGAAATCGTGCATGTGTTCCCAGACCTAGTTTTTCTCCCTAGGTCTGGTTTTTAGAATGCTGGTGATAAACCAAGCCTGATTTATTACATGACCATCCTGTATGGGAAATGACTGTAACACTGGGTATCTTTGGTCAAGCTTAAGAGATATAACAGGGGGATGGATGTGGCTCAAATGGTTGGGCATCCGTCTCCCATATGGAGGGACCTGGGTTTGATCCCTGCGACCTCCTGGTAAAGAGAAAAAAATATATAGGAGTCGCACGGGCCACCAGGCTGTCAGGCTCTGTGTGCAGGTATGCCATCAGGCCCCATAAGCGGGTGAGCCGCCAGGCCCTGTGAGTTGGTGAGCCGCCTAGGCCCCACACGCGGGTGCACTGTCAGGCACCGCAAGCCACGCA
>PVKH010013071.1:0-16996 GCA_004027955.1 Chaetophractus vellerosus | reverse complement strand
AAAAAAAAAAACAGACAAATATGTCAAGCACTCAATATTATTGCATGTAACTATGAAGCTTTTTCTTCAAAAATTGAAAGTGGTAACTGTCAGTTCCAAGAGGAGGGGGAGGAAAGAATAACATAGATGGAACATAGAGCATTTTTTGGATATTGTTATTGTTCTGCATGATCTTACAATGATAGATATAGGCCATTTAAGATTTGTCAAAACATATAAATATATACGGTGCAAAATGTAAACAATAATGTAAACCATTAAAAATGATTAGTAGTGGGGACCGGCTGTAGCCCAGTGGATAGGGCTCACGTTCACCACATGGGATGCCCTAGGTTCGGTTCCAAGGGGCCTCTCTGAATGGGCAGACCGTCTTGAGAGGGCAAGCCACCGTGGGTGGGGCAGAGCCACTGTGGGCAGGGCAAAAAGCCTCCATGGGCAGGCAAAGCTGCCATGGGCAGGGTAAGTAACCTGTGAATGGAGCAGAGCTGCCCACAAATGGAGCAGAGCCACTCACGAGTGGGGCAAGCCGCCTGCATGGTGAGCTGACTCGGTGCATCGCTGCAACAGGAGGAGACAAAGCAGACACAGAAGAACACAAAAATGAACACAGCAAGAGCAAGCAGAAAGGGGGGGATATATAACAAAAAAAATGATTAGTAGCTATGCTTCAATATTTGTACATCAACTGTAACAATGTACCATACACATGTAAGAAGATATTAATAGGGGAGAATGGGAGATGGGAAGGGGATTGGGTACATGGGAATAGCTTATATTTTCTATGTGACTTTACTGTAACCTAAAGATTCTTTGTAGATAAAGCAAAAAAATTAAGACACTGGGGGAGCATATGGAAGAAATGCTCACATAAAAGAATTTAGATCTTGTGACAAAAGATGCAATGAAAAATTATTTTAATTATATATTTTATTTTTGTACTTTGTTGTTATATTTTCTTATTTTATTTGCTTATTCATTTGCTTTGTTTTGAGGAGGTTTTGGATTATAGAAATGTCACATTTGTGTCAGGGGAGGATCACTGGTGTGGCGCATCAATGATGGAGGATTTGTGGGGAGGGGTGCACCTTGGGCATGCCTCTATGGCATATGAGTACATTCAAGTGGTAATGGGGGAATTTTCTCAGTGATTGGAGACCCGCACAATGACTGAAAGAATACTATTATTTGATTCTGGGAAGTTCTGCTACATTATATAATAAAATGGCAATTATGTTTTGAATATATGGACAGTGCCTAGCAAAGGAGGACAGACCATTATGCCAGGCCTTTGATATTGATGGTTACACTCATGAACCTTTTCTTGTGATATTGAAACTTAGCCTAGTATTACATATTGCCTAAGACTTGCCTCCTGAGCAGTACCTTGTTGCTCAAGTGTGGACTGTCTCTAAGTAAAACTCAGCATATAAACTCACCACCTTTCCCAAGCTTGGGACAGGACTCCCAGAGTTGAACTTACATTGCACTGAGGCATGCTACTGCACTACTGCCTTCTCACCTCCATGGTTTAAGATGAGAAAGCAACATTTAATCTTATCAAGCATCCCTTGTTTGTGATGGTTCAAATTTTCTGCTTTCAGGATTCTCTATCTTTGGCATTTTACTATGTGCCTTATATTTCTCATAGTAGTTCTGTAAGGATTTATTCAGTTTGGAATATGCTCTTACTTTATGGATATGTGCATCCATGTCGCTCATAATAGTTGGGAAATATCTGGCCATCATTTCCTCAAACATTCCTTCTGCCTCTTTTTTCTTCTCCCTCTGAGACAAAAATAATGAATATGTTTGTATGTTTTGTCCTTTCAATTCTCAGAGAGTCTGCTCAAATTTTTTCTAGTTATTTCCTCTATATGTTATTCTCTCCGTGTGATTTTAGAGGTGCTATCTTCTAACTTGCTAATTTTTCCATATGCCTGTTCAAACCTGCCCTGTGTGAATCTAGTCTTCTGTTAATCTCTTCTATTATGACTTTCATTACCATAAGTTCTGTTATTTTTCTATGTATATTTTCATTTTCTTTGGTTTGCTCACCCAATGTCTTCTTAAATTCCTTTATCTCTTCTTCACCTCTGTATTAGTCTGCCAAAGGGGTGCTGATGCAAAGTACCAGAATTCTCTTGGCTTTTATAAAGAGTATTTATTTGGAGTAAAATTTTACAGTCCCAAGGTCATGGAAAGTTCAACTCAAGGTACCATAAAAGGTACCAAAGTCAGCTGCCATAGGTTGAAGCAAGATGGTGGGTGATCTCTGCCTGGTGTTTCAGGGCTTCCTATATCAGTCTCTGGCATAGGACCTGTTTCTTTCTGTGCCTTCTCAGCTGCTCTGTCTTCTTCAACTGCAAACTATCAGGTAGATGGATCATCTCTCCACAGGCCCCAAGGATAAAATGTGGCAGAGCTCTCTCTCACTTCTTGTGCATTCTGGAGTGAGTGCCCATTTATATGAGCCCACCAAGTGTGTGGGGACTCAACCTGAGTCATGCCCTACTGATGTGGTCAAATCAAAAGTGCTAAATTGTATTTATCAAGTAAACATAAAACCTTTGAATTTAAAACAATCAAAGAGTATCACACCCAGAGGAATAGATTAGTTTACAACATAATCTTTTTCTTTTTGGGATTCATAAATAATCTCAAACTGCCACAATCTCCTTGAATTGATTTAGGAATTTGTTTGGAAATCTTTGATTAGTTGTTCCAAATTCTGAATCTCCCCCAACTTTTTAATCTGTTCCTTTGACTGGGCCACATCTTCCTGTTTCTTAGTATGGCTTTTAATGTTTTACTAATGTCTATACATCTAATTATCTTGATGAGTTTCTCTAATGGCCATCTTCTCTCTCTTGCCTAGGGTGTTATTATAGTTTGGCTTTGTGTTACAGCTCTTCATTGTCCCATATTTCAGCTTATTCTAAGGATTTAGAATTGTCTATGTTTATCTAAAAACAACCAAACCAGAGACACACAAAGGTGTTCAGACCAGCCCCAAAGAGCCAATTCTTCTATGGTGCTCTCTTTCTGTATCCTTGGCATGCTCCTTCCTGGGTGAGGTTACACTGTTCACTGGCCTCCTAAGTCCAAGCAATCCTTTTTTCATCCTTTTGTATTCACCTGTGCCCATGTACACCTGGCAAGGATTCCCTCACAAGCCACTCATACCGCTTCCACTAAGGTCTTCCTTAGGAGCCACCAGCACCAATTCCCCATTTTTGGACCTCCCTCATGAGATGCCCACACCACTTCCACTGCTGCTTCCCCTGCACTGGGTATGCCTCCCTCTGAAGGCACCCATGTAGCTTTCCCCATGACCCTCCTGTTTCCTTGGAAGCCAAGAAGGCCTCCTTCATGGGCCACCTCTGCTGCCTCCCCTGCCACTTCCCCTGTATTCAGCAAGGCCTCTCTCACTGATCACTCATGCTGATTCCCCTCTGACTTTTCTGGCACCTGGCATGTCCTCCCTCATTAGCTGCCTGTACCCTGCATCCCCACCACTTTCCCTGTGTCCAGGACTCCTCAATATATTTTTGTGGTAACACTTTTTAAATCCTTTTTGTGTTGCATTGAAATTTGTTAATGTGTTAATAAAGGTTTTTGTTATCAATTCTGGAAGAGTCTCAGAAATTATCTCTTCAAATATTGTTTCAGCCATATTTTTTCCTCCCCCTCCCAAAATGTATTTCCAATGGAATTCTCAGATCACTTCTCAGTTCACTCTTCATGGTGAGCCCCAAATCATAGATTATTTTTTTTAATTTCACTTTATCCATTATAATGACTCAATAATTATATAGTGTATTAAGCTGTAATGTTTTTAAGCAGATTACATTATAACATTCCTTCTAGATGTTTTATTTTCCTTGAGATGAAAGGTCATTATGAATTACTCAATTTTCAATTAATAGAGATATAAGTATGCATCTTGCCTTTTTATTTAATAATGCCTCTTAAGGTTGTTCCTTATGAAACATACAGCTGATCCTATTTATTTGACCAATATACACTATTCTATTAGAAATATGGATTATGATTAAATTATTACATTTTATCTTGATAAACAGTTTGCTTACACCTCATATTTCCTTTAGGTTACAATACAAATTGTAGTAATTATTAGATTATGTATCTTATATCACTCACATATCTATAAAAGATATCTCCAGAAGTTACATTACTAGGCCAAAGAGGATCTTTTTAATTAGCAATAGTAAAATTTTCACTCTAGATGTTATACACATTTATATCACAATAATGTGTGGGAATGTGTTTTTTCCATCCCCTTCCAACAGAAAACATTTTTCTCCAAAGCATTTTTATTCTTTACAAACTTGTTGGTAAATATTGATTTCTCAGTGTAGTTTTAATTTACATGTGATATTGTACACCCCATACATCTTAGAGTCATTTATATTTTCTAAGAAATGTTTTCTATTTTTTTTTCAAAAGAAATGTAGGTTTTTTTTTGCCTCTATTGATGTTTGGAACACTTTAAATATCAAGGTTCCCAATGTCTGTGTAATATAATTCCACACCATTGCAATTTGCATTTACATTTATTTTTCTAAAAAATGATTAAAGCCATATAGAAATGTTTATAAATAGTCAAATTAATCAATATATCTTTTATAAATTATGAAGTTTGTGTTATATTGTGAAAGACTTTTGTGCTCTAAGATTATATTTTTACTTTTCATATATATTTAATTCAAAAATAGCAAATTAATGTGATGTATGATAGACTGAGAAAGTTGGCTTTCAGTTTATTTGAAGAAACAAAGGGAGATTCTAGTCAATTAATCTTTGGCTGTGTATAGAGAAATTATCTTGAGTGCTTGAATGATAAACTAGAGTTCTAGTATAATCACAACACTGGATATGGAAATGGGTGGTAGAAACAGATAACAAGGGGCCTAAAGTAACTTTTAGAAACATTTGAATATAAATTGAAGATTGGAAAGTTTTGTGAATCCAATAAAGAATCATTGACTATGAAAAGACCACATCTGTATTTTAGGAAAGTAACTTTGATGGCAATGTGCAGGATGTATTTTAAGTTTGAAATGAACTAGAGTCATGTAAACTACTTAGAAAGATCCTGAAGGATTCTAGGGAAAATCAATGGGAGTGTGAACTTCAGCAGCATATGGAGACTAGGGTGGAATCTTCAAAGTCCCCATTTCCCCTTACAATCCTTTGAACCTTTACATAATCCCCTTCATAAAGGTTTGCAGTAACATAAGTGTATCTGTACAATAACAATAATTAAACTTTGGATAAATACAATGTTGTGATTTATTAGAATACAATTTCCTCCCGTGTAAGTTCCTATTTAGAGTTTACGTATCAGAGCTGAGAAGGATCCTATTTTGATTTTGTATGTTTCAAGTGGAGATACCGAAGTATTTGTCTTCTTGACTCTAAGATAATAGTTTCATTGGGTACAAATCACTTCCTTGAGGTCATTTAAATATGTAATTTTGTTAATTTCAATGTAGAAGAAATTGCCTGTTATTCTAATATCCAATGCAAGTCACTTAACCACAACACTATTGTTACAATCATAAAAATCCTAAATCAAAGAATGCCCCTTCAAATGGTTTTTACAAATGAGTATTAGATGGGATGGAATCCCCATGTCTATAAAAACCAACATACACATGATAAAAAGGAGAAGAATAGATACGTGAATTCTTGAAAGATCACGTAAGGCTGCACATTTCCCTTGGTATTTCACATTTCACTATCCATATTTTATACATCATGATATATTTTATATACCATGCATACATATGTTTTTCCACATTTCACTGGATGTTCTAAAGCTGTGCTGTCTGACATGGTAGCTGCTGCTAAATATACATAGTTCAAATTACCTACCTTTTGGACAACAGTGCTCTAGGATGTTCTAATGAACATGAAAAGGGGGATAAAGTAAAGATAGTAGGGATGACAATGACTATTCTTTCATTGAGGAGAACTTCCCAAACACTCTTTTCATGGCACCCAGCACTTCCTTATTCCTCAGGCTGTAGATAATGGGATTGAGCATGGGTGTGAGGATGGTGTAGAAGACTGCCAAAATTTTATCTTCCGAAGGTGAGCGAAGCTTCCTGGGCTGAAGATAGGTGTAGACAAAGGGAGCATAGTAAAAGGTCACTACAGTTAAATGTGTTGAACAGGTGGTGAAAGCCTTTTTTCTTCCCTCTTTTGAGCGCATGTGGTAGACAGCAAAAAGGACCCGGCCATAGGATGAAGTGGTGCCAAGGAAAGGAAGGAAGAGAAAGAGGCTTGTGCTCACAAAAACCATGTACTCATAGACCCAAGTGTCCATACATGCGAGAGATACCATGGCTGGAACATCACAAAAGAAGTGATTAATGGCCCTGGATTGGCAATAAGGGATGTGGAGGACATAGGCTGTGTGTGCTAAGGAGTTGATGGACCCCAAAATCCAAGATCCTATGATCATCTGGACACACGTCCTTTTACTCATACGGATGGGATAATGAAGGGGGTGACAAATGGCCATGTAACGGTCATAGGCCATGGAGGCCAGCAATAAACCTTCGGAACATGCCATTGTCAAGAAAAAGAAGCTTTGCATACCACATCCAAGGAAAGAGATGCTTTTCTGGCCAGAAAAGAAATTGAACACCATCTTGGGAATGGTACTGGAGATATACATCAGGTCCATGAGAGAGAGCTGGCTCAGTAGAAAGTACATAGGTGTATGGAGACGGGGATCCAAACGTATGAGGTGAATCATGGCTGAGTTGCCCACAGAGGCGAGAAAGAATATGAGAATGATCAGGGTCAAGAGAAGTAAGCCAGTTTGATTTTGGGGAAACAAACCCAACAAAATAAAGTCATTTGAAGTTTGATTCCATTTCTCCATGAAAACTTATGGCTTTAACTTCCTCAAAATGAAAAAACAAACAAACAAAAATAAAGAAATGGCATGAAACAAAATGAAACGAGCATAAAAATAACTGAATTTATTAAAGCTTTTCTGCAACCAAATGTGCTTCCTCCAAACCTTCAGCCTCTGTTTATTCAATTTAAATATCTAAATTGAATGTCCTCCTTCCCATTTTTTTCTGAGGTAAACTCAGTAATAAACAGATAAATATGAGGTTTTTAAAGTATAAAATTTAGCATTTTAAGTTGCAAAGATAAATAAGATAACTATAACATTCCCCTACCTAGAACACTGCCTAGTCAGATCTATCACTCAAAATTTATCAAGTCACAAGTACTGTAAAATGCAGTAATCAACTATATTCTCCCAATGTCTGTAATTTAACACAAATGTTCACAATGCTAACTGACATATTAATTAATATTCCACAACGGTATAGTGTGGTGGTTAAAGGTTGTCATATGGGAATTCTAAACTTGTGCGTGATTGTTTTGTAAGTTCAAAACTTCTATAAAAAATACTTTAAAAATATTAAAAAATGAAATGCACAGGTTTTCACAATTAATTATCTAATAATGGACATATAGCAGGAATAGAGATACAATGACTAATATATTTCAGTCTTTGAGATTAATTATGTGAAGTGTTCTTCACATTATCTCATTTATTAAAATATTCCCCCTTATTGTATATTTATGCATTCATATATTAATTTATCAATTGTTAAATATAATATCCAGAGATAGGAAGAATAACTTTCTCCAATACAGATAGTAATATAATCAAATTTTGAAACTGTGTGCCTTCTTCAAATTTCTAGTTCTTGCAGTGTTTTGAGTTTGCTAGTTGTTTGATAAAAGATTTTTTCTGTGCAAAACACACAATTCACATCATATTAAATTGTGCAAGCATTATCTTTTGGCAATTTATCAAGGTTTAGTCCCTATTTTGGGCTAGGCTAAAGCATTTTGAGATTAAAGGACATTTATTTTCTCCTTCTAAGGTTTAGTATAAAAACAATAGATGTCAGCAGAGACAATGCAGTTGCAGTGCTGTTCAAGTAGAAAGGCAAGTATACGGCAGGGTTCCACATTCATTTAGAACTTTCTTATTTTTGTACTTAACCCCTTTCAATTTCATTGTTCAGCAAATAATTAAAATTAAATATTAATCATTAGGATAAATATATTACAAAGAGATAAAAATGAAGAAAGATTCTTTTCTGGAAAATTTTTCTAGCTTTTATGCCCAAGACTTTTCTTGAGAATTTTTATGGGTAACAATTTTCTTCAAACCTTTTTTCTTTATGTTACCTGAATTCTTGTAATTCATTCTTTTCCACTAATTTTCCCAAGCCTTTATAAACTGTTTTGTAGCATTTTTTATATTTCTGCCATATGTTGTATCTTTTTTTTTTTTTTACCCAGTCTCTGTGTGGGATTTCTTGCAATACATGTTTCCTTTCAGAAGGAGACATCTGATGCCGTATGTGATCCAGGATAATAACTTGCATAATAATTTTGGATTACTGACTTGTTTTACAATCAAGGAGTTAAAATTTAATAGATAATAAATACAAAAAACCAATAAACTCAAACTAGGAATCAAATATTAAATAGTAATTGATATTATAAAGAAGAATGATTAAGATAAGGGGATAAAGAGATAGTACTTTCAAATAGAGAATAGGATTGGAGAAAGCTGCTATGATGAGTTGGTATTTCAGAAGACTGGTTCATCAATGTTCTATCCAGAGAGAATAGAAAATGAAAAGCCCTAGAGAGAGAACATACTTATTTTTATGAAGTACTGGAACATAGTGTTTCTGAATCTTATAGGATGCAAGGCAGAAATTGAAATGATATGAGAGTATTTTGTTTAGGAAATTCCAGGCTATGATATGGACTTAGATTCTGCTCAATGAGCCATTGAATGTGGAATGATCTAAAGCAGGGGTCCTTAACCAGAGCTCCACAGACCATTTTCAGAGGGCTGTGGGCTTGAATTAAAAAAAAAATCAACTTAATATCTTTATTTTCTCTGACCTCTAACTGAAATCTAGCTCTTCCTTCACTTATGAATGTATGCAATAAATTACAGTAATATTGATATCATATCACATTACAGTTGTTGCTATCTTGAAAAATCACACTCATTCTGCTTAATTCAGGCTTATATTCCAGGGAGAAAAATGTATAGAACAAACACTGAATAAACAGAGGCATCTCTAAGTTTATATTTATCATAGGCCAATGGTATTGAAGCAAGACAGACATTTCTACTTTAATTCTCTGTCACTCAGAGCACTATAATGATTGTTCACTGAGAGTTAAAATAATTAATTTGTTTTCTAAATTGAAAACTGACGTGTTATCAAACTATGGAATATAATCATTATTATTAGAATCATGTAAATGTGGGACTTGAAATACATAGGGCATGGGACATGAAAGTTATTTTAGAGTGTTGGGTGAATTTCCATTTACTCCCATCAGCATTCTTTACTGTGCATGTGATCGTACATAACATACTGGAATTACATGAAGCCTGGCACCTTTGTTACATTATAACTTGGAGAATATGTCCCTGTGGCCAGAGGTGGACACACAATGAATCCCTCTTGACCTTCATAAGACATATATGGCTGAAATTTATAGTTAAAATAAAATAATCAATTTAGAAGACAAGATATATGTAAATTGCCCACTTGCATGGTTCTGCATTTATTTTGCAAAAGGAACAGACAATGCGTACTTTTTAAAAGACTCACAGACAATAAAAGCTCAATAAGCAAATTGGTTTTTGTCTGTGCCTCAGCCAGCTCAAACTCAAATACTTCCTAGGAGAACTGTGAATATGGAATTATGTGAGCTCTATGAATTCCAAATATAGTAGGCCTTCAATAATAATTGATTTCCTTTGTCTATTATTTTTTAACTGATAATGAGCCTCAGGCACAGAGAAATTAATATCTTATTCACTATAGATTAGCACATGTGGAATTATCCTAAGATCATAATTCCTCTTTCTGTACTTTAGATTCACTCTTGGCTTTTGAAATTACATGTGGAGCTGCCTATTCCTGATATAGTAAAAACAAGTTTTTTGATAAGAGAAACACTCCATCTCCAAATTAGTCATCTAAGATTAAAGTTAATCCAAATTAAATCAATTTAATAACATTACTGTGACTCACATGGTCCGAAGTGCTTGAGTTTACATTTTGGGTGAATAAGTAGCTTTATGACAACATTTTCTGTTAATTGTAAATTGAATTATTTAAAATTTAAGCACTGACCAGTCCTCACATAGCCACACAACTATACTTTGAGATCATGTCACTAATCAACATGCCCTACATCAAAATCAAAACCCTTTGTGTGAAGTGAGAATCTCTTCATTATAAGTTAAAATTTAGGAGAAGGAAATTCACACAGAGCACTTCATAGCATGTAGTACTCATTGTCCTTATTGCTCATCAAACTCTTTAATATGAAACTTATGAACACATCAAGGGATCTGCTGTTTAGAAAGTGTTGGTAAAAGAAAACAACTTCACTCTGTCTTATGAAGTGTTTTCCATTGACATATGTCTTGATTAATACCAACCTCTTCCTTTCCTATTAATTAGTTCCAATGAAAGCAGAATAAGCCATCTCATGGCTCATCTATCAAAACTGCCTCAGCTTCTACTGTTAGAAGAGAGAAGGATTAGTCATTATCTTTTATAAGCAGAGCCTTGCATCATCAAGCCTCAGATATTCCTTTTTATTACATAATTGATCCCCATTGTCCAAGTCCACGGGGGCCAAAACCAAGGTCATTTCACTTGATTTTTCTTATTTATAGAATAATTCAGAACTGTATTTAAATACAGAAAATCATTTAATATGGAGAATTATGTTGCATTTGTCTGCTTCTCAAGATTAGGCCAAATGGAATGGGACTGATTGTTCCAAAATATAATTTGAAAGATATAAAAGCAGTTAGATAATATTTATTAAAATCTCCTCATTTTCTAATTGAGAGGACTAAGAATAAATAGGTGATGGAACCACTTATGAGTGAACAGCTAAAAAATATCAGAACTCCTATCAGGGACAGTTTCTTATTTACAGTCTATTGAGTTTCCACAGGAAATTATTAGTGAGTGTGAGCAAATAATGCTATAAAAAAGGTAGTTTATGTTTCTGTTTTTGGAAGAAGTTACAAAATGATTTATGAACATATTAATTCAGTCAATGACTGTAGCAGCAAGTAAAATCTTACAGGTAATGAAATAAAATGAACTTAAGACTCAGGAGAGTATAGGTGCCAGATCCACTACTGATTAGCAGGTTGACATGGGGAAATAACTTAAGATTCTAGCTTGGTTCCAAATCTATAACTCTGGGCTTTTAAAAGAGATTCTCTAAGAATTAAATAAAATGGTATGTCAAATATTTACATAGTACATGTTGCAGGGAATGGGCTCAATAAACTTTAGCACCTCTTATTACTTGATTCAAAACAACAGATATGCAAGCCCAGAGAAGTGTACTGTGGAAGACTGAAATGTGTACCCAGTTTGGACCTGTTTGTGGACTTGGCCCACATTCTCATGGGTGTAGACTCATTGTAAACAAGTTATCTTTAATATGTTATTTCAATTGATGTGTGGTCTAATGGAATCAGGTTGGCTTTTACTTTGGATTAGAGGAGTCATTTATAAACAGAATGAAAGTACAACAGAGAAGACACAGGAAATAACCAGAAGTGGGAAGTCCACAGAATGGGGAAAGGAAAGGAGATGCTGTCATGTGTATTTCCAGGTTACTCAAAGGCCAGGGAACCTTAGAGATTGCAAGCAAGTGAGAAGGTACCAATCCCAGTAGGAAGCAAGCCTTCTAGTGTCTAGCCTCTGAAAAATTCCTGTTAAGCCAAATCATTTTATAGTAGTTGTCTTAGCAGCCAGTAAAATAAAACAGGGACATTTAAAGTAATTTAGAATCTTAAATTACAATACTGTTTAAAGAATCAAATACCTAGGAAAACATTAAATTAAGATGTAAATTACTTATACATGGAAAACTACACCACATTGTTAAAGGAATCAAAGACTTAAATAAATAGAAGAGTATTCCCCATTCATAGACAGTAAAACTAAACACCATTAAGATGTCTGTTCTACCTAGACTAATCTACAGATTTAATGAAATCCAAATAGATATCAACACAGCATTTTTTTACTGAATTGGAAAAACTATGAAATTTATTTGGAAAGGCAAGAGGTCTTGAATAGCCTAACACATATTGAAAAAGAAAAATGAAATTGGAGGAATCACACTACCAGACTTTAAAACATATTACAAAGCCACAGTGGTCAAAACTGCATGGTATTGGCACAAGGGTTGACATACAGACCAGTGGAAACTAATTGAGAGTTCTGATATAGATCCTCCCATAAACAGTCATCTGGTATTTGACAAGACCACCAAGCCCACTCAACTGGGAAAGAATGGCTTCTTCAACAAATGTTTCTTGGAGAACTGGATATCCACCACCAAAAGAATTTGAGAGGAACACCATCTCACATCTTATACAAAAATCAACATAAGATGGATCAAATATCTAAATATAAGAGCCAAGACCATAAAGACCTTGGAAGATAATGCAGGGAAACATCTACAGGACCTTGTAATAGGAAATGGTTTCATGAACTTCATGCCCAAAGTATGAGCAGTGAAAGAATAAATAGATAAATGCAACCTCCTCAAAATTAAAAACTTTTGCACTTCAAAGGAGGTTATCAAGAAAAACGGCAACCTACCCAATCAGAGAAAACATTTGGCAACCATATATCTGAAAGGAGCCTAATATACAGCATCTGTAAAGAATCTTACACCTTGAAAATGAAAAGACAGACAACCCTTTTGAAAAATGAGTAAGTGACCTGTAAAGACACTTCTCCAAGGAAGAAATACAAATGGCTAAAAAGCACAAAAAAAGATGTTCAAAACCACTAGCCATTAGGGGAATGCAAATCAAAACTACAATGAGATACCATCTTACACCCATTAGACTGGTGGCCATTGAAAAAAACTGTGGACTACAAGTGTTGGAGAGGATGTAGAGGAACTGGAACCCTGATCCACTGCTTGTGGGAATTTAGAATGGCCCAGACATTTTGAAGGACAGTCTGGCAGTTCCTCAAAGTACTAACTATAGGTCTGCTATATGACCCAAGAACTCCACTGCTTGGTATCTAGCCAGAAGAACTGAAAGCAAGGACATGAACATGTATATTCACACCAATGTTCATTGCGCATTGCTCACTATTGTCAAAGTTGGAATCAACCCAAATGTTCATCAACAGATGAATGGATAAAGAAAATGTGGTATATACATACAATGGAATGTTACTCAGCTGTAAGAAGGAATACAGTACTAACACACAGGTTAACATGGATGATTTTTGAGGACCTTATGTTGAGTGAAGCAAGCCAATCATTGAAGGTTGAACAGTACATGACCTCACTGATATGAATTAAGAAAATTGAGCAGATTCAGAGAGCTATTGCCTGGAAGATAGGTTTAGAAGAAATAGAAAGGGAGAAGAAGGTTGTGAACCAATACCCATATGGATGTAATCTGCGGTAAAGTTAAAGTGTGTAGTTGCAGATGGAAGGGATATGACAGGAGGGTAGCAATATTATTGGGTGGGTTGGGTGGTGCAGTTTTGACAGGTGAGTAGGGTGGGGAGGATGGGTTGGAAAGTCCATGGAACTGGGGGGAGGGTTGGGAGAGGGACAGAATGAACACTGGGGATTGGTGGGTATGTGGATGAAAGTACAAAGTTGGTAATGCTCTTATGCAATATGACAAGGAAGGGTTACTGGTTTAGGATGATAGATGACAGGCAATTAGGACAGGGCACACCTGGGACAGGCTTCTACAGAGTATGCATGTGATCATTTTCTCATAATGTGTTGCCTCTGTGGGTGGAGACCCACATAATGAGCAGGAAGGAGTTGGACTCTGTATTAGTCAACCACAGGGGCACCTTTTGAAATATACCAAAAATTGGTCAGTCTTTATAAAGGGTATTTATTTGGAGTAGAAGCTTACAGTTACCAGGCCACAAAGCATAAGTTTCTTCCCTCACCAAAATCCACGTGTTGGAGCAAGACAGCTGCCGACGTCTCCAGTGTTCAGCCTTCTGGCTTCCTCTGTTCCCGGGGCTGTGTTTATCTCTGGGCTTAGCTTCTGTTTCCTCCACAAGTTCAGCTGTAGACCATGAGGCTCTCTATGCATTGCATCTCTCCACAAGGCCAGCTGTAGACTATCAGGTGAACGGCTCACTTGTTTTCTCCTGGAGCGCTTCTCTCCAACATCAGAACTACTTCTCAAATCTGCTTCTCCAAATCTCTGCAACTCAAATCTGCTGCCTAGCCTTTATACTTGAGACCTTGCCCACCAAGGGGTGGGGCCCAACACCCTCCTGATGTTGCCCAGTTAATGCCCTTATCATAAACCAATCATGCCCAGATGAACAGAACAGTTTACAAGTATGATCCAATTTATATTTTTGGAATTCATAATTACATAAAACTGTCAAACCATTACAGACTCCAATCCTGGGAAGAACAGATGTGTTCTCAAACAGAGGGGTGGGAGTCTCTTGAGAGCATGGGTGGTTCCTAATAGGGAAAGACAAACCAGTGTGTTAAGAACTCAGTGTTGTTACAACTAACTATGAAACTTGTCATCCAAGTAGTGAAGCCCTGTGGTCTCCATGGACCCCAAGGGGAGGGGGGGAGGAATAGAATAGTTGGAATAGGGTGTATTTACTGAGCAATGGAAGTGTTTTACATGATCTTGCAATGACGGACACAGGTCATGTTAAATATCATCAAAATTGATAAAAGTGTTCTGTTTAAAATGTAAACAATAACGTAAACTATTGACCATGTTTAGAAGCTTTGTTCCACTATTTGTATATCAGTTGTAACAAAGGTACCATCCACATATTAAAAGGTATACAGGAAGGAGGAAAAGAGGAGAATACTGGGTATATGAGAATCCCCTGTATTCTGTATGTGACTCTATTGTGAACTAAAACTTCCTTGAAAACAAAATGAAAAAAAGTAAGACACTGGGGAATAAACAGAAGAAAATGTCACTGTACATACAGGACAACAGTGATAAAAGGCAAAATGTCAAAAAATATTTTAATATTTTTCATTATTTTTTAGTATCCCAATTTTAAAATTTTATTTTTAGTTTACCCTAAATTTTTATGCATTTTATTTCTTATATTTAATCTTATCATTATTATTTCATTTTCCTATTAATTAAATTAAGGTTGAAGTGTTTGTGGATATTATGATAAGGGATTTTCTTTGCTACTACCAATGAGAGAAGCCAGGCTTTACTCAGGGCAGCCATAAAAGACAGTGGTGAAGGGAAATAGTCTAGTGAAAGGAAATTTTGTCCATTAAATGATACACTGAGTTATGACTCTACACCATTCATAGAAGGAGGAGTGGATAGACTGCTGATCAGTGATTTGGGAAGAACAAGGTAAGAATGGCAGATTTTGGATTGGGCTACAGATTGTAAATTGCATTAATGGCTTGCTTCAGAGTAGCATTGATTCAGAGGAGTCCAGTAATCTAGTGGAGACATTGACTCTCCTTGGGTTATATAAGCATCACTCACTCTGGTGCTTACTTCATGGACCCTTTTGCAAAGTGTCTGTGGTAGCTTGGATAGAGACATGCACAGAATCAGCAACATGAACTGGGCCTCAATTTCTACTTAATAATGTCCAAATAGGCAGGATAAGTTGAAGGTACCCCACCAATGCCAAAGATAAGGACAGTTCACTGAGTGAATGAACCAGTCACCTGGGGACAAGCTGATTATATTGGACTTTTATACCATACAAGGGGAGACAATTTATTCTCCAGCAGATGGACACACAATTTAGGCACAAACAGCCAATCCCTATTACTGAGACTCCATAATTGTCAATTCCTTCTCTCCTTAAAATTTACTTGTAACCCCCAAATCATACTTGCGGTGATTTTGCAATCATTTGCAAGTATGTTGAAACTGGGAAGAAATTTTCACTCAATGAGCTATTTCCAGCTGAGGATAAAGAAGCTACTTTCTGCTTTGTTGTTTCAGCTTTTATACTCTTATGAAATTTCCCTTTTGCAGTAATTTTAGTGCCATATTTTCACATTTTTGTGTTTTGTGTTAGTGATTTATCTATTTAAAATGATCTTCAAGTACAGTGCAGAAGTTGTGTCTAATGTTGTTAAGCACAAGAAGTCTGTATCATGCCTTATAGAGAAAATGCATTTATTAATTTAATCATGAGTTGTTGTGCTATTGGTCATGAGTTCAGTGTTAATGAATCAATAATATTTGTTTAGTAAGTTTTTTTTTAAACAGGAACACATGTTATAATAGGTTATGTATTGATTGAGGATGATGTTGTAGCCCAAGACTTTCAAGCAACTAATCCTGTATTTCCCCTAGGAGCAATGGTGTAGTACTTGTTACTTCAGTGTTTATGGCTCTAAAGAAATAACCATATGAATAACTAGATTTGATTGTTTTTTGCCTTCCAGGTAATATCATTTTCCAATATTCTATCATTCATAGATTTACATAATGCTTTACACGTGGGATCTTATATGTATATATATAGCCTCTGTGCAGCAGATTTTTATCAAAAAGAAAATAAGAAGTGGAATCATTCAAGTGAAATCCACTGGTCTTATCACATGCACTAGTACCCAGAAATGTCTGTCTTGACACCATATCAGAAATGAATGCTAAAACCTGTTAGGTGATACCTGGGAAAGACACTCTGCAAAGTATTTTATGCATTTGCAGTTTATGAATTAAACCAGTGGTCCCTATGTCTCCTTCAGGCTCAAGTACATTACCCAAGAGTAGATATGAGAGTGGCCAATTTCAATAGTACATATAATAACCCACTTAAATATGTTTTGCTTTCTGTACACATACCTTGATTTTAGGGGTCACTGTGTTTTGAAGTTC
>PVKH010013070.1:0-16997 GCA_004027955.1 Chaetophractus vellerosus | reverse complement strand
CCCTTGGATATATTTGATTATTGGATCTTGCGATTAAAATCAGGAGCTTCCACATATCAGCTCCTTTACTCAAAAGCTTCATCGGCACTTGAGAGCATGATTTGTTAAGTGAAATTGTCATCTATTGAAGCATTCACTCCTTCAATCCCAAATCTGTTTTATTTTTCTTATTATTGATTGGACATGTTCCACACCAAGTGCTGTGCTAGGCTCATTGGGAGCCATGAATGAACACTATAAGTCAGTGCCCTCAGGGAGTAAAGATCTCTAAGGGCGGTCCACAGATCACTAAAATATGAAGCAAAATGAGACAGGTGCCTTAGAAAGGGAAATTGGGTACTATGGAAGCCCAGAGAGAGATACCACTTTTTACTAAGGGTTTGGGATGTTGATCATGGAGGATGTAACAATTGAGGCACATGTTGGCTTTGTTGTTTACAAATATGTGACCTTGGACATGTTATTTTACTTCTCTAAGCCTCAAGCTCTCAGTTTGTAAAGATGACATTGGTTGCCTTGAAGAGACAAGGATTAGATAAGAAAATGAAGAGAAACTTAAGCTGGCACACAGTAAGCACTTAAATGTTGACTCTGCTCCTGCATTTTCCTCCATCAGTGCATGCCCCCCTTCAGAAACACCAGCAGTGGTGCTACTGGTTGTAGTAGACAAGGGAGAGGAGGAGAAAGAACAAGGGAATAAAGAGGAGGAGGAAGTAGAAGGAGGAAACTTGCAATGGCTAAGGAGAGAGTTTTCTTGAAGAACGGTATTCATCCTTTCTGAGGTTGAGATATAATGACCCCCCAAAAAGGGCCTTTGAAAAAGGTTATGCAATCTGGTTCATGGAAGGAGTTGTCAGATTGGTATCTGTGGCAGTTTGAGATTACTTTATGAATCCCAAAATGGGAAGGATTATGTTTGTAAGCTAATCTATGCCTCTGGGTATGATACCCTTTGATTGCATTAAATTCATTTAAGGGGACTTTGATTAGATTACTCAATAAGATCACTTTAGGGATTTGGACCAGACTACATCAGTGAGGCATAACTCAGGTTGAGTTTCTGCCACCTTGCTGGATTTGATATAAACGGACACCAGACAGACAGACACAGGAAAAGGGAGCTGCCATATTTGATTCTGCCATGTGAGAGAGAGGACTACAGGAAAACAGAAGCTTCCAAGAGGTCAAAGAGCTGAGGCCCAGGAAGAGACAAGCCTTATTCCTGGTTGCTAACAGCTGAGCTCCAAGAGACAGTAAATTCTGGAGAGGAAGGCAAAGACCTCTGTAGAGATCAGCAGCCATCTTGCTTCATCACATGGCAACAACGCCAGGATCAAAACAGAAGCTGATTTTGGTGAAAAAAGCATCTCTGCTGATGCCTCAATTTGGACATTTACATGACCTTGGTACTGTGAGCTTTTACCCCAAATAAATCCCCATTATAAAAGCCAACAGACTTCTGGTACTTTGCATCAGCAGCCCTTTGGCAAACTAAAACAGTATCTGACATACGCATTTGGCATTGCCAGGTCTCGTGGTTTTAAAATTACATTCATCCTAATTTCCAAGACTCTCAGCTGAGGTTCATTTCTACAAAGTGATGGTGGTGACCAAATGTCCCCTGTGGCCTTAGACCCTCAGAAACATCTCTACTTTTATCTCCCCCACAAAGTCTGTCCCTTTGTAATGTTCCCATCTGGATGACCTATTGGCCTCCCCTACCTTGCAAGGATAGAATGACCTAATGCCATGCAAACAATTTTGGTGCATATATGAGTCACCAAACAATTTTGATGCACAATTTTGGTGTACATATGGGTCTCTTCCCCTGGGATTTTGATTTAATTTATCTAGGGTATAACCTGGCCTCAGTTGTTTTTAAAAACTCCCCAGGTGATTCTTAATGTGCAGTTAGAGTCAAGTACCATTGATTAAATTGAATACATTTAGAAAGGAAAATCTCAGCCTTAATTTGCCTATTAATTCTAACATTTAAAAAAGAAATGCTTTTTCTTCTTTAAGAAAATTGAATGAGAAAAATAGTCCTTATTTGTTAGAGAAAAATGTGTGCCTTTTAAAATAAATAGCCTGAAAAGGCAGCATTCATAATCAGAATTATGGATAAATAGACAATTTTTTTTGGTCGAAGGCTTGACTTATTATTTGGGGCATTGTATAAAGATAAAGCTCCAAAGATTTGAAACTGGTCCCTGGATTAGAAATTTGGACGGGCTTGTGTTGAATTATGAAGTAAAACACTGTCTAACTTTAGCAAAAGTAATTTGCTGTTGAATTATTGCTCAATATCATCTTCACACATTAAATCTTGGCCTCCCTAAAAGGGAAATTGAACAGCTTTATGGATTTTTTAATATGTAGGTCTGGCCCTGGGCATACACCAAGGCAAAACAGCTCAGTATTGACTTAAAAGGGGCTGGGGAGACCGAGCATCTATTTTGAGCCTCTGATTTTATAGATGTGTAAACTGAGCACCTGGGAGTAGGAGAATATGTGTAAGAACACATAGCTGGGGTCCAGCTTTACCTTCTAGCCCATTTGTTCATGTTGCTGAATTCAATATTTAATGTTTATTGAATGCCTATTGTGTGTCTGATTCTAGAAGGAGCCCTCGTACTGAAACAGGGTAGGAACTTGGACATAGGAGCGTCGTTGCTGTGTGTGGTCAGAAGGCACCTCTGACGCATCCTTAATGAAATCAGTTCTACAGGTAAGGCATCTCCAACGGTGGTTTTCCACAGTAAGACTCAATCAGGTTACCTTCTCTGGGAATAAGATCGCCAGAAATAATATAGCACACCCTGTTACATTTGAATTTTAGATAAACAATAAATACATTTTATTATAGTCTGTCCAAAATGGGACAGACTTACACTAAATGAAACAGAATTATACTAAAAATTATTTATTTATCTAAAGTTCAAATTTAATTGGGTGTCCTCTATTTTTATCTTCTAAATCTGGCAACCCAATGTAGGAAGCTTCTCTGGGGCCCCTTTCTCCCCATAATCTGGCTTATTTCCATTTTTTCTTTTTTTTTCTTTTTTTTTAAGTCTAGAAACTAATTAAAAATTTTTTTAAAAAAGATACTTAGATTACATAAATGTTACACAAAAAATCTAGGGATTCCCATATGCCCCACCTCCCACTTTTTTTCTGTGTTCACATTGGACTTAGCATCTGGTACCAGTGTTAGATGTTAATAATATGTCTAAACTTCCCAACCCCATTTTATTTAGTTCAGACTTTCCAAGCCTGGCACAAAATATATTCTCAGGAAAAGTTGATTCAATGGATGACAAATACACCAGATGTGTCTGAGCACAAGTGTGTGACTGGTTAAGAGCTCCATGTGCAGCTCACACTGATATTACATAAAATATTGCTGGGGCTCATCTAAGCTTTGCCATTCAGAACTACCCTCTCTATTCTGGCTTTCCAGAAGTACAATGCAGGAGCTTGCGATGCTTTTCCACCCCATGGTGGGTCTGACGTTGGCTTGCTAGGCCAGCAGAGTTAAGAGGCCCATCGTGTGGCAGGTACTTCTCTAACTGCTGTTGAAATGTCCAACAGCTCTGTCTGCCTACTGTACCTCAAAGCTGCAAACCATTGAATCAGATCCCGTGGAGGGTGGTGAGTGTGTAGGTCTCCTTTGACTATGTATTCTTGCTGTGTGAAAGTGTCAGAAATTGATAAATTTCAGAAAAGGGAACAGAGGACAAAAATATAAAGCTTGAATGATGACTTATTCCCATTGTTATGAGCAATCCGTGATTTTCACCTGCATGTTGATACCTCCTGGAAAGCCTATGTCATGTCTTCCTTTGTGATTTTCTGAAATCATTTCTGGCTTTTCACTTTATGAGTACAAGTACAGGGTTCATGGAGTTGAATAGCATTTTCAGGAGACATAGATAAAAATGTTAGTCTCTTATGTGAACGTAGAATGAAACAATTTAATATATATATGAAGAATGTAGCACAGTGTCTAGACCCAGTAAATGGTAGTTGAAGCCAGGAAGGATTTTTCGGATATATCAGATAGGCTGTGAGGTAGGTGCAGGAGGCATTCCTCCCCTCCATGATTTGTAAAAATGAAGACATAGACACACTATGAGATTGAGAAGCTTAAGCATACACACTTGGTATAAGGCAGAGCCAGGACCAGAACTCAGGACTCCCTGATTCTTAATCTTATAATTATCCCGACTTGACAGTGATGGATCCTGAATCCATCACTGTCACTTTGTTGTAAATGAGCAGATCTGCTTGGAAACCATTCTGTGAATTAATCAGCACAGAACTTCATGTATGGCAGTGTCAAGGGTGTAGGCCCTTCCTGGTTCTTCTCTGTTTCCCAGAACTAGAACTCATGCCCATCCCTTGCTGAATGCCAAGACATTAGTAGATACTTTGATGCCAGGATTATTATTGTAAGCTTTTGAGTTTAGGAGTCTATAGACAAAATCAAGAGGGAGCCTCCCCATGCTTAGCTTATCATGTGGCTTCTGTTCTGTCACGTCACATCTTAGCTGTTGGGTTTGAAGACTAAGAATGGAGCATCAATAATTAAAGGTACAATCACAGCTGAAGCTTCCGTTAGTTATTTTTCTCCAACCCTGACATTTCATGAGTCAACAAAGCCAAAGCCATCAATATGAAGCAGATTATTTTTAGCAGTTTCTTAACCAGTGTGCTCTAGCTTTAAATTAAACATTGACGTTGGTTATTATTAAAATTCTAAAAATTCTGGGCAGAGAAGAGCCCACATTAGTACAGTAAACACTGGGCTTTCATTACCTTGTTTTGAAAAACATCGACTCACTTGCCGCTCCCACCAAGTACAACTGTGTAAAACTAATGGACTGTGGATTTGCTAAGGCTTAGTTGTCCAAGGTCATATTCTGAATGTGTGGGTGTAGTTTACATGGCTGAATATTACTGTGGACTTCAGCCTTTTCAGATTTGAAATATCCTAGCAGTAACATTTTCTTACCATTTGATTCTCTGAAGCAGTATGATAACTTGTGATAAGGCTCTGAAAGAGGTATATTTAAAGGCAGAAGGAAGAACCCATGGAAAGGTGACAGTGGGTCACCTTTGAGGATCTTTGGGTCTTTGAGTATCTTTCAGTTTAGAAGAGCTCAAGCGTGGGCTGTAGGATGATATCAAGAAAAAAAGGAGGAAAAGGACAAACCAGGTTGGGATCATTAATAAAGTCCAGCTGGTTCCTCTAATTTGTAAGCTATAGGCATGGTCTCTGAGTTTGGCATTGAACTGGGCATTGAGGACAGTACAGCAGAAGCTGGACACTCAATTTCTGCTCTTCAGGATTCTGTAACCCAGTTTGCTGATAAAGGAGACCAACTTAGCAACTAGGGAACAGTAGGCAGGCACTATGATAGAGTTAAATCATGTTTTAGAGTTCAGAGAAAGGACAAATTGTCATGGAGTGGAGTGAAATTTTATTCTCTTTTCTTTAGTTTTGTGCTTCCCAGACACCTTCTGGTAGCTCTAACTGATGCAAATAGTAGCGTTTGCTCCATACACTAAGATTCTTAGGGAACCAGCTGTGGCTCAATTGGTAGAGCCCTGGTTTACCACATGGGAGGCCCGGGTTCGGTTCCCGGGGCCTCCTTGAGAAGGCAGGCTGCCTCGAGAAGGCAAGCCACCGTGAGCTGACAAGCTACCGCGTGGTGAGCTGACTCGGCGGGATGCCACAGCAGGGGGAGACAAGCAGACACAGAAGAATGCAAAAAGCAAAAATGAACACAGCAAGAACAAGCAGCAAGGGGGGGATATATAAATAAATAAAAAATAAATTTAAAAAAAAGCTTCTTAAATCCAGTGACATTTAGTCATATAATATAAATCCTCAGTCCCCATGGAAACAATAATAAAAGGGTATATGTTGGGGTGAAAGGAGAAACTTAATTAAAATCAATGTAGAGAGGATGAGGAGAAAAAGAAACATCATTCATGGCTGGTGGCAATGTAAAATGGTGTGGCTGCTGTGGAAGAGAGTTTGGTGGTTCCTCAGAAAGCTAAATAGAGAAATACCATATGACCTGCAATCCCATTACTCAGTATATACCCAAAAGAATTGAAAGCAGGGACTCAAACAGATATTTGCACACCAGTGTTCATAATGGCATTATTTGCAGCCATCAAAAAATGGAAACAACCCAAGTGTCCATCAAACAATGATTGGATGGCATATCCATACAATGAGATATTATTCAGCCATAAAAAGGAATGAAGTCCTGATATATGCTACAACATGGTTGAACCTTGAAGATATCATATTGAGTGAAAGAAGCCAGACACAAAAGGATAAATATTGTATGATCCTACTGATTTGAAACAATTAGAATAAGCAATCTCTTTGAATCAGAATCTAGAATATAGGTTGCCAGGGTAGGGATAGGTAATGGGAAATTAAGCCTTAAAATATACAGTTCTAATTTGGAATGATGGAAATATCTTGGTAATGGATGATGGTGATGGTAGTATAACATTGTGAACATAACTAACAGCACTGGAATATATATCTGAATGATTAAAAGGTGAAATATTAAACTATATATGGTAACAAAATGAAAAAAAACCATGACACTATACTACAAAAATGGTAACCCCTAAGTTAAACCATGGACTATAGGTAATAGTACAATTATTAAAATGTACTATCATCAATTGTAACAAATGTTCCACACCAATGCAAGGTGTTAATAATAGAGTGGTATATGGGAATGCTGTATTTTATGCATAATTGTTCTGTAAATACACAACTTATCTAATAAAAAATCAATGCCATAAAATGGGGGAGAAAAAATAAATTCAGATGCTTTCTTTATGAATTATAAGCTCTTTGAATGTAGGTATCAACCATTTCTTTTTAAATTTTTGCTCCAGATTTTTATACTCAAGGATCTAACACAGGCACTTGGTACTTGTTGAATTAGCTATATACCCCCAAAAATCAAGCAGTTATGTTTAGTATTTTCGAGGAAATTACAACTTCTCAAATCCTACAGATTTTCCTCCTGATTTTATATGTCCTTTCCTTTTGCATTGATTTCACTAAAATTGCTCCATTGGTCTATGTAGCTTCACTATTTAGAGATTCATCCTTTTGTGTAAGTGCTGCCTACTTCCCAGCATCCTTTCATTACATTCCATAGTTCCCAGGCCAATGATATACGAAATCCATAACATCCAATTATTAATGCATTTCAGATTCTTTGTAACAGAACAAGGTCCCCACAAGCAAAGGCCACTGACAGCTACTTAAATATTGCTCTTTGCCCACGTTCTGCACTGTTTTGCCTTGGCAAAATTTTTACACTATTTCCTACCCTTTTCTGATCTTAGTTCCTTCTTATTCCTTGTCTTATGATTTTTGTATTACAGAGTCTAGGAGGTGGAGGGGTGTATTCATGGTGTTGGAGTGAGCAGGGTCTGGAGTCTGCTTGCCTGGCTTTGTACCTTGCCTCTACTGTAACTATGGAGAAATTATTTACCTTGTGTATTCCAGTTCCACAGGGTTGGTTTATGAGGAATAAATGAAATCTGGTATATGGTATTTCTCCCCTATTTTAACCTCTGGCTTTCTCTCTTGTCTTGGATTCATATCTGAACTATGGGTCTTCTGGTTTCAAGCAGACCTGCTTGATCCTGCCCTACCCTGAGGACACTTCCTAGTGTAACTGACATTCTCCCCCAGCCTGTTCTTATTCCCTCCTGCTAATGGGGAAGTCTGGGAGTACCTTGCCCAAGGTCTCAAAGTCCTTGAGAAATGTTTTGGGCATTTAGTGCATGCACACACACACACACATATTTGCATGATAGTAGTCATTATAACCTGCAGGTATGTCACTTCCACCTTGCCTTTGCCCTAATAAAAACAAAGCCTCTGTAAGCTAGCCAAGTTGACACGTGAAATTAACCATCACCGTAACTATGGAAATGGCCTTGGCTTCTAACCTAAAGAAATAACAGGAATGCTTCAGCAAAAGCTACCAAAGAGAAATATTGTTCATTAGTTCTCTTTATTCTTTGGATGGTACTGGTCATTTCAATCCCCATGCCAAGAATGATGCCAATCAAAATTCTGACCAATCTCAGATTCTCCCATAGCCTGAAGTCTGGTAAATAGTTAACTTCACCATCTTCTTCCAACTTGCTGGCACTTGACAGATTAATTCTTAGAATGACTGCAGAATAAGGGATCAGATTCCATTTTGAGTGATGGCTCCCCAGTTTGCAAAAATTATAAAACAATCACAAAGAAAGTGTAGGAGTTTCAGAGGTCAAGAACTATAGCTACAGGGATGCTTGTAAACTTGGTCTCTGAGTTCTTTGTGTGGCTAAAATCCAGGAACTGGGGCTAGGCTTTCAACAGTCATATGGGAAAGGTAAGAAGAGAGGGAAATATGATGAGATTCTGACAGTCTGCCAAGACTACCACAAACTGGAATCTAACTTTACTAATGCATGTGGTATTCCGGGTAGAGCAATTGCCCTTTTAGTTAAAAGTAATAAATATATATAAATATATTTTTTTCTTTAAAGGGCAGGTGGTTAGGATTGCTATTTTTTGCCTGTGGTAAATCCATAATGTAAACCAATGTGGTCTGCTGGGGAAGAAATAATCAAATACCAAGATGAGGTCCTAATCCCTTAGGAGCAGAAGCCCATGATATACAACGTCTGTAATGGCTGTGAATGGATACAGGCAGCTACCAAATGGCAGAGCCAGGAATCAGATCCAAGGCTGTAAGACCCTGGAGACTGTCTTCTCACTACTTTGCTACATTCACCTCAATCTGAAATTGATTCCAGAGGTGAGAGTGACCTCAATCAGCTTCAAATACGACTGCTTCATTTTAAAAGGAAGAAAACTGGGGATAAGAAATCCCCATTTCCCTGAAAGAAAGCCTCACCTCTTAAAATACCTATCCCACATCTCGTGGAGTGGCTCCAACAACCTTAATTAAAAGAAGGCTTAAAGGTGCTTCCTCTGCATTGCTGGGTAGGGTTCCCATATTTAAATTCTTATATGTTTTTTTCATGGATGCATCGTTCTTTTCAATGGCTTTGATCCTGTATATATGTAATATGAGGAATATTTTTTGAGCCCTTTTAATGTGCTCTTCGCTTTTGCTTTTCAGTGTGTTTGACTTTCTCTCCAGTCAGCCCAAGGCCAACATCTATCACATGTTTCAGCAGGAATGAAAAGAAAGATAATATTCAGCCTCTGACACTCTAATTAGGGTTTTCAAAGATGCAACAATATAATAGTCCTTAACCTTGAGTTTGTTGAGAGAAGACGATACACTAATGTCTTTTATCCTCACATTCTTTCCACCCTTCCTTTGAACATATTAAGTTAAGAGCCAGGGCTGGTAGGCTTGAATATAATCATGGTAGTAGACATCCTGAGTACACAGGGAGTGAAAGGTAGAAATGCTCACTCATATAAGCTAAAGGGGTTGAGGAAGGAAGAGGAGAGACAGAAGTAGAAGATGTAAATGGTCAGTTATACGTCTTATTCTCCCTCCTTTAGAGGACAAGTGACTTTTTAAAAAAGTTTGCTTATCCATTCATCTGTTGATGGACATTTGGGTTGCTTCCAACTTTTGGCAATAGTAAATAATGACGTTGTGAACATTGGTGTGCACATATCTGTTCATGTCCCTGCTTACATTTCTTCTGAGTATATACCCAGCAGGGGGATTGCTGGATCATATGGCAGTTCTACAGTTAACTTCCTGAGGAAACACCAAACTGTCTTCTACAAAAGGTGCACCATTCTACATTCCCACCATTGGTTGATAAATGTTCCCTTTCCTCCACATCCGCTCCAACACATGTAGTCCTCTTTTTTATTTATTTATTTTTTTAGGATACATTGGTTTACATAAATGTTACTGTTTTTTTAATAGCCACCAGCCTAATGGGTGTAAGATGACATCTCATTGTAGTTTTGATTCGCGTTTCCCTAATAGCTAGTGATATTGAGCATCTTTTCCTGTGCTTTTTAACCATTTGTATTTCTTCTCTGGAGAGTGTCTATTCAAATCACTTGACCATTTTTTAAATGGGTTGTTAGTCTTTTTATTTTCAAGATGTAGGATTTCTTTGTATATGCTGGATATTAGGCCCCTAATGAATCGATGGTTACCAAATATATTCCTCCATTGAGTAGACTGTCTTTCACTTTCTTGACAAATTCCTTTGAAAGACAAAAGTTTTTAATTTTGAGGCGGTCCCATTTATCTATATTTTCTTTTGTTGCTCATGCTTTGGGTGAAAATTTTATGCAACCAATTCCTACTACAGGATCTCGTAGATGCTTCCCTGCATTCTCTTTTAGGAACTTTATGGACTTGGCTCTTATATTTAGATCTTTGATCCATCTTGAGTTAATTTTTGTATAAAGTGTAAGATGGTATACCTCTCTGATTCTTTTGGGTATGGATATCCAGTTCTCCAAGCACCATTTGTTGAAGAGGCCATTCTCTCCCAGTTGAGTGGGCTTGGTGGCCTTGTCAAATATCAGTTGACTATATATGCAAGGATCTATATCAGAACTCTTAATTTGGCTCTATTGGTCAGTATGTCTATGCTTGTGCCAATACTGTGCAGTTTGACCACTATAGCTTTGTAGTATGTTTTAAAGTCAGCTAGTGTGATTCCTCCCATTTTGTTCTTCTTCTTCAATATATTTTGGCCATTTGGGGCCCCTTGCTTTCTAAATAAATTTCTTAGTTACCTTTTCCAATTCAGTAAAAAATGCTGTTGTAATTTTTATTGGGATTGCATTAAATCTGTAAATCAATTTTGGTAGGACAGACATCTTAATGATGTTTAGTCTTCCAGCCCTGAAAGAACATTCTTCCATTTATTTAGGTCTTCTTTGATTTTCTTTAACAGAGTTGAGTAGTTTTCTGCATACAAGTCCTTTACATCTTTAGTTAAGTTTATTCCTAGTGTTTGATTCTTTTGGTTGCTATTGTAAATGGATTTTTTTCTTAATTTCCTCCTCAGATTCCTCATTATTGGTGTACAGAAATGCTACTGATTTTTGCATGTTAATCTTATATCCTGCCACTTTACTGAACTCATTTATCAGTTCTAGAAGCTTTCTTGTAGATTTCTTAGAGCTTTCTATGTAAAAGATCATGTCATGTGCAAATAGTGAAATTTTTACTTCTTTCTTTCCAATTCAGATGCCTTCTATATCTTCCTCTTACCTAAGTGCTTGAGCAAATACTTCTAACACAATGTTAAATGAGAGCAGTGACAGTGGGCATCCTTGTCTTGTTCCAGATGTTGGAGGGAAAGCTTTTAGGATTCCTCAATTGAATATGATGTTAGCTGTGGGCTTTTCATATATACCATTTATCACTTTGAGGAAGTTTCCTTCTATTCCTATCTTTTGAAGTGCTGTTATAAGGAAAGGGTGCTGTGTTTTGTCAAATGCTTTTTTTGTGTCAATAGAGATGATCATGTGATATTTTTCTTTCGCTCTCTTAATGTGGTGTATTACATGGGTTGAATCATCCTTGCATACCAGGGATGAAACCCACTTGGTCATGGTATATAATTCATTTGATGTGTTGTTGAATATGATTAGCAAGGATTTTGTTGAGGATTTTAGAATACAGGTTCTTCAGAGAGATTGGTCTGTAGCTTTCTTTCTTGTGGCATCTTTATTTGGTTTTGTATTAGGGTGATGTTGGTATCATAGAATGAGTTAGGCAACGTTCCCTCCACTTCTATATTTTGGAAGAGTTTAAGCAGGATTGGTGTTAGTTCTTTCTGGAATGTTTGGTAGAATTCACCCATTGAGCCACCTAGTCCTGGGCTCTTCTTAGTTGGGAGGTTTTTGATGACTAATTCAATCTTGTTATTTCTGATTGGTCTATTTTGTTCATCAGTTTCTTCCTTCATCAATGTAGGCTACTTGTGTGTTTCTAGAAATTTATCCATTTCATCTAAGTTATCCATCTTGTTGGCATACAATTTTTCAAAGTATCCTCTTATGATACTCTTTATTTCTGTGGGGTCAGTCATGATATCCCCTTCCTCATTTCTTATTTTATGTAATTGCATCTTCTCTTTTTTCCTTTGTTGGTCTAGTTAAGGGTTTATCAATTTTTTAAATCTTTCAAAGAACCAACTTTTGATTTAGTTAAGTTTTCTAGTGCTTTCATATATTCAATATCATTTAGCTCTGCTCTAATTTTTATTTCCTTCTTTCTACTTGCTTTGGGATTAGTTTGTTTTTCTTTTTCTAATTCCTCCAGGTATGCAGTTCAGTCTTTGATTTTAGCTTTCTTCTTTTTTAATATAGACCTTTATGGCTATAAATTTCCCTCTCAGAACTGCTTTTGCTGCATCCCATAGGTCCTGATATGTTGTGTTGTCATTTTCATTCATTTTAAGGTAGTTACTGATTTCTTTTGCGATTTCCTCCTCGAGCAACTGATTGTCTAAGAGTGTGTTATTTAACTTCCATATATTTGTGCCTAATCTGGTTCACTGTCCCTTACTTATTTTCCAGCTTCATTTGATTGTGGTTAGAGAAATTACTTTGTATAATTTCAATCTTTCTGAATTTGTCAAGTGTTGTTCTGTGGCCAAACATGCGGTCTTTCCTGGAGCATGTGGTCTATCCATGTGAGCTTGAGAAGAATGTATATTCTGCTTTATTTGGGTGTAATGTTCTGTATATGCTATTAGGTCTAGATCATCTAACATCTTCAAGGTCTCTATTTCTTTATTGATCCTCTGCTAAGATGTTCTGTCTAATGGTGATAACAGTGTATTAAATTTCCCCACTATAATAGTTGAGGCATCTATTTCTCCACTTAGTTTTTCCAATGTTTGCCTCATATATTTTGAGGCACCCTGGTTAGGTGCATAAAAGTTTTTTATTCTTTCGTCTTGATGGATTACCCCTTTTCATTAATTTATAGTGCCCTTCTTTGTCTCTTACAATAGTTTTTCATTTAAAGTCTATTTTGTCTGATATTAGTATAACTACTCTAGTTATTGTTTTCATGTTAAATTGTTTCCCAGCCATTCACTTGAAATCTCCTTGCATCCATGGGTCTAAGGTGAGTTTCTTGTAGAAAGCATAGAGATGGGTCATATTTCCTTATCAATTCTATCAATCTGTGTCTTTTGATTGGAGAGTTTAACATTCAATGCTATTACTGTCAAGGCATTACGTACGTTAGCTATATTTTCTTATGGTTTATATATGTCACATGTTTTTTTTTTTGTCTTTTTATCTCTTTAGTTTTTCTTACCAATAATCTTCCTCCCTATACTCTCCCCCAACCCTCTCTCTCCTGTTTTTTCCTTTCAACCTACAGAACTCCCTTTAGTATTTCTTGAAGTGCAGGTTTCTTGTTGATAAACTCTCTTAATTTCTGCTTATCTGTGAATATTTTGAACTCTCTCTCATTATTGAATGCCAGCTTTGCTGGACACAGAATTCTTGGCTGACAGTTATTTTCTTTCAGCAGTCATATCACTGCCTCCTTGCCTCCATGGCTTCAGATGAGAAATTGGCACTTAATCTTATTGAGTTTCCCTTATATATGATAGATCTCTTTTCTCTTGCTGCTTTCAATATTCTCTCTTTGTCTTGAGGATTGGACAATTTGATAAATATATGTCTTGGGATAGGCCTGTTAGGATTTATACCGTTTGGGCTGTGCTATGCTTCCTGGACATGTACATCCATGTCCCTCAAAAGAGTTGGGAAATTTTCAACTATTATTTCCTCCCAAACTCCTTTTGCCCCCTTTCCCATCTCTTCTTCTTCTGGGATGCCTATAATGCATATGTGTGTACATTTCGTGTTGTCATTCAAATCCCTAAGTCCCTGCTCAATTTTTTCTATCCTTTTATCTATCTGTTCTACTATCTGTCTGATTTCAGATGTACTGTCTTCAACATCATTGATTCTTTCCTCTGCCTGTTCAAATCTGCTGTTATGTGCTTCCAATGTATTTTTGGCCATTTTTTTGTGTGAGAGCTGAGCAATGCCTACTACATTGATGCCATTTTCCCAGAACTCTCTAGTGACAATTAATGAAGATAGTTCAATATACCTCAACTACTCTCACTAGGTGATGACATACTGAGCTGGTCATTGTGCTAAAAAAAAAATCTGGTTTTACTCTTATTTGGCAACATTGTAAGAGAGGTGTTATTATCCCCATTATTACTAGTGAAAAAATTAAGGATCATGGAATTAAGTAAATGATTTTATTCAGCTAGTAGATGGTAAAGATTTAAACCCAGGTAAGTCTGACTTCAAACTGTGTACTCCTCAGTTCTATATTATATTGCCCTGATAATTTATAACATAGTACCCTAGATTAGAGATTGCAAACTCAAATTTGTTCAAGGGCCAAGCAGGTAATGTAAATGGGTGAAGCAGTTTGGATAGAATACAATTTGGGCTGGTAGGGCTGTGGCAAACTGGAGATCCCATAGTATGTCTGACAGGGGCAGCTGTAATTCTTCTTAAGCTGATTGCTACCATGTAGAAATGTGGGCCCATTCTTATCAGATCTCCAGATTTTAAAAAAGTATCCAGGTGAGCTTTTCTGTGAAATTTCCTGATTTTAAAATGTTAAAGACAATTCAAGATTTTTAAAAAGTTATGGGTTACATAAAATAACTCTTTTGAGCAAATGTGTCCCACAGTCCAATGGGTTGCACTCTCATATAAACTTGGCACGTTGGGGAACTACTAAACATTCATTCAGATTGTTGCCAGTGTGGCAACGTCTGAATTACTGAATTCACACGATTGTCATCAAGGTACATAAATATGAGAATATGTTGGGGGCAGGGTGGCATGCATACATTTTGGTTTGGAGCTCATTTCAATGCTTAAACAGCCATGGATGGATTTTCAGGTACAAGCTGCTGTCATGTAACACACCCTGATTCCTTCTTTCTCTGGCCAGTGTGGAGCTGCTGTCTTTCATGGAGGGATTGGTTCTGTGCTCTGTACTTTAGGTCATGCTGAACCACCAGACACACAACCCCACTGTTAATTATGTAAGTTAATTATCACAGAACAAGTGGAAGGGCCATTCCCAGTCTCAGTTAAAACTGGTGACATAGGCTTCTAGTATAATCAGGGAAGACTGAGCCTGGCAGAAATCTGGCTGGCTGGGGCTTTTGCTGGAAAGGTGATATCTGGAATTTATGAAGGAGCTAGGAAAGAGCTTAAATTAGTGCTTCTTACTTTGGGATATTTTTCTTGGGGTATGTATCTCAAGCGTATTCAGGATCTGTAGTTTTCACCAAATTCTCAAGTTCGTTTGCAATCTCCAAAATATCAGCAAAACTTTTAAGCTTGAAAATCATTAAGGAGGGTTTAGAAATACCTCTTACCATTCCAGACCATCGGCCTAAAAAAAGCTTCAAGGCAGGAAGGTTTACAGACTCCTAAACATGGGCCACAGTTTTCTGCTATTTTATTTACCCTGGAATGCTTTTTCTGGCCATCTAGCCAATTCTGCCCTTTAAAACACAGCAACAAAACAGTAGCAACAACAAACAAATCTACAAAGCATTTCCCCATTCCCTCACAAGATGGTTTTCAATTCCTCTAACCTATGAGCACGCTGTTTTTGTAGCTCTCTGATAACACTTACATTCTACCTTTTATGATTTTTTTTTGCATATTTTTCTTTACAGGATAGTAAACTCCATAAGGGCAGGAAGGACGTCTTATCCATCTGGCAATCACATGTAGTTTCTAGCACAGTTGCTGTCACATTGGGTACTCAGTTTAGTATTTGTCAACTGGAATTAAATTTTGTTGTCTGGTTGGATCCATGAAGTTAGTTGGTGTCATCAGTAAAATGGAGTAGATTCTTGGCTTATAAAAAGTTGTCTATGTAATGATAATTGATTGGGTGTTTATGTGTTTATGTATTTATGTGTCTAGTGTTTCCTTGGCGAGGCAGTGGGGAGAAGGGGGCACACTCTCTACCCAACCCTTTGCAAATTCCTGGCTGCGAGGCCAAAGGATGGTTAAAATAAATGATGCTCTTTCACTCTGGTAGAAACTCTTGTCCTACAAATATGTGAGAACTCTCACCTTGCTTCCTCACACCTATGTCCCTTTAACTCACAGACTCAGACTTGCACTAAGCTCCTCTCCTTACTGCCAATTTTGAGTTTAGTAATACTAGTGGAATAAATTAATAAAAGTGAATTCTCAGCATGTGCCTGCCCCTTGCTTCTGTGGCTCAGATGATGCAGGGTCTTCCTCATTGAGGGCCACTCTGATTTGTAGTTTTTCTGCTCACCATATTGGCCCAGGCTCTATTCTGCCTTGGCTCCTACATTGATACTTCCAGTGATAACATGGAATGATAATGGACTTTGAAGTGAGATGAACCTGACTTTAAATTTCAATGCTGGACTTCCAGGAAATGGTGGATTAGAGAGACACAGGACTCACTTCTTTCCCAGAAAAATAGCTAGAGAACAGGCAGAAACAGTCTGGAAAGAAATGTTCTAGGGTTTCTTATACCAGGGGAAGGCTGGAAACCACACAGAAGAGAGAGAGGAAAAGGAAAAGAATCTTGACAGCAAAACTGTGAATTAAAGCTGCCTGTGCCCATCGCCCACCCTTGGAACAGGCAGCTTTGAATTCTCTGACCTCTGGCCAGCAACTATGGATAGAGGAGGCATGGGAGTCCACTTCCCCAGGAAAGGGGAGAGAGGAATGCAGCCTAAGGCTGACCCAGCTTTTGGCCAACAAATTTGGTCTGCTGTGTCCCACGAGCCCTTCCAGGCCAGGTGGGGCTGTGCCATTGTTTGCCGTGGAAGCTGGCAGGGGATGAGAGATCCAACTCTCACAAACACCCCCCTTATGGACTGGGACTGGTTCTTGAGGGCAAGGAGGGGAGTGGAATTATTTTCTACCA
>PVKH010013068.1:0-16999 GCA_004027955.1 Chaetophractus vellerosus | reverse complement strand
GTAAACTGGCGCCCTACCAATTGAGCTACAGCCAGCCCCTTTAACATTTCTTATCAGGCATGTCCAATGGCAAAAAATTCTCTTAAGTTTTGTCTGAAAAACATCTTTATTTCACTTTCATTTTTTAAAGATTATTTTCATTAAATACAGAAAGCTAGGGTGGCCTGGGTGGCCTTTTTTCAGTATTTTAAAAATGTTATTACAATTTCTTCTGGCTTTCATTTTTTCTGAAGTGAAGTCAGTTTCATTCTTACCTTTGTTCCCATGTATGTAATGTGCATTTTTTCTCCTTAGGCAATTTTTTTTAATAATAACTTTATTTTTTTAGGATACATCAATTTACATAAATGTTTCACAGAAATTTTAGAAGTACCCATATGCCCCACCTCCCACACCTCCCACAACCTCCTACATATACATCCTTCATCAGTGTGACACATCACCTGTAATAGATATACACATTTTGGGGCTTTGCCACCATGCATGGACCACAGTTCAGACTGTAGACCACCCTCTCTCCCACACAGTTCTGCATGATACATGATAATATAAAATGGCCTATATCCTCCATTGCAACATCACCCAAGACAATTCCCAAGTCCCAAAAAAGCCCCTGTATTACAACTGCCCTTCCCTCTCCCTGCCCCCAAAGTGTCCAGTGGCCCCTGGCTCCACATGATTTTGTAATTTCTTCCATTGCATGAACCACAACAAGTCTATAACAGGACACCAACAAGTCCACTCTAGTCCATAGCTCTTACCCCAATCCCGAGGAGTCTGGGATGGTGATGTCCCCTCCACCTCCAAGTGAGAGGGGGCTTATATCCCATGGATACTATGGAAGAGATTGTCCTGCCTGCAGTTGCAGGCTCTCCATTCCCCAGGATAGCCATCGTCCATCATGAACGCCAAACTAGGTGTCCTGGGTGAGTCCATTGAGTTGCAGCGTAGGTGTTGCAGGTCCACAGAGCCTCTGGACCCAGTTGGCACATGGACAGCCCATAGTCTCTGGTCTATGGAAGTACACCTAAAACTCTGGCATCAAATATAGGTTTGAATAGAAGAGACCGATGGGCCATGAGCAGTGAAGACATATTTCGGTCAGTCTCTGTCACTCTCAGGAGCAAGGATTCCAAATCAGGGCCCACTGGTAAGACACCAAACTCTGGGGCTATACCTGGGTATCTCCAAAGCCCTCAGGAGGCCCTCTGTTTGGGGTGATAGCCATATTGGAAGCCTGTTTCCTTATGCAATTTTTAAGGTTATCTCTTTTTCTCTGGTTTTCAGCAGTTTGATTTTGATGACCCCTTTGTGTGTATGTGTGTGTGTGTTTATCTTGCTTGTGATAAAGCGAGCTTCTAAACCGTAGGTTTAGTTTTCATCAAATTAGAAAAATTTGGACCATTATTTCTTTGCTGCCCCTCACCCTTTCTGAGCCTCCAATTACATATATTTTAAACAGACCTTCTGTTAATTGTTTTCATTCTTTATTCTCTCTCTGAACCAGTTTAGATAATTTCTATTGCTATTTCTTCAGGGTCAAGGATATTTTCTTCAGAACTACCTTTTCTTTTGTAAAGTCCATCCAGTAAAATGTTTCATGTCAGATATTGTAATTTTCAATTCTATAAGTTTTATTTGGCTCTTTTTCTTATTGTCCATTTCTTGCCTTGTTGTGTTCATGTATTCCTTTTAAATCCTTGAATTTATTCATAAATTTCTGTTTTAACTTCCTTTAAAATCCATCATCTCTATTATTGATGGGACTTTCTCTATTAACAGATTTTTATTGTGGTTATGGGTCACAGTTTCCTGATTTTTTTTACAGTTTTTAAATTGATGCTGGACATTGTGAATGTTACATTGCTGAGTATCTAGATTTTATTAACTTCCTTTAAAGAATGTTAGATTTTGTTTTGGTCATCAGGTTATTTACTTTCATATCAACTTGATCCTTCTGAGGCTTTGTTTAAGCTTTGTCTTTGTAGGTCTACAATGGCCTTTACTCTAGAACTAGTATAGCCCTTCTAGTGGATTTCTGGGGTCTCTGATGAATGCTCCTGGTCTCTATACCTTGGCTGTTAGATCTCAAATATTTTCCAGCCTTATATGAACTCTGAGAATTTTTCAGCTCTCAGCTGTAACATATATTTCCCGGCATATGTATGTTCAGATTAGAATTGAGCCAAAGACTCCAGGACTCTCTATGCAAATTTCTACAGCTCTTTGACTGCATAGCTCCCTACCCTCCAGTTTTCTTCACCAAAAATTCCATTTGTTTCAGCCTCTCTGATTTCATCTTTGTCTTCTCATTCAATGAGAACACTGTGCTCTACAGTTTCTCCTCCCTGAGAGTTGTTCTCCAGATAACAGTTCTCCAGTGCCTATTGTCCTATGATTGAAAACTGTTTTTTCATTTATTTAGTTTTATGGTTGTTTACAACAGGAAGACAAGTCTAGTAGTAGTTACTCTGCATGGCAAGAAGCAGAAGTCAATATTGACTTTTTCTAGATATCTTATGATTACCTAATTCCAAAACCCTCCATGCATGGAAATTCTTGGTAGGAAATAAAAGTCATTAAAAAGTCAATCTTGAACCAGAATCCCTTGCTCCCCTCTAGAAACATCTGCAATCTTATTGAATGTAAGATTAAATTCAATATCAGGTAGTAGTTGGTAATTTGTATAATAGGTAATATAGAACGTTGTCTGTATACTGTTCCATGAAGCCCTAAGGTTCAGAGAAGTGCCTCAAGGACCACCATTGAAAATACAGGGGAAGCCTCAGTGAATAGGGCTTAGGGCCTCCTGCCCGCCTACTCCAAATAGAGTAGTGTTCCTCTTATTTGTTTTTTGAGTTTGATGTACATTTTTTGAATTAAGATGTTCCTCATTTAAAAAAAACAGTTTAAAAATCATTTATATGAGGAAATAAAGTATGCATGGTTTTATGACTAGCACCAATGCTGTAGGGTGGAGAGGATTGTTTTGCCAACGGAAACCAGCAAGCTGTCTCTCAAAAGCTCTAGCAGGAATATCAGCATTATCTCACCCAATGTTACAATTGTGTGTCTACCTTTTAGAGGCATATTCATATTAGCCAGTCTCATGAGATAAAATGAAAAACCAAAGCCAATTTTTTATTTTATAATCAGACATAGAATTATCAAAAAAAAAAAAATCTAACTCTCTCTAGCTAGTACATTCTCTTTTGTATAAACAAGATCCCTAGGAAGCCAAATATGACCAGAGTGTTGCTTTGTGCGCACAGAATAAAAAACCAGGGATTTTAAAATATGATTCCAGTAATGGATAGCATCAGGTTAGCATAACCACAATAAGGGTAAGCCTGCTACCCAGACCATGTAAATTAGTTCTCAGGCCAGGTCACCTTCACCATGAAGAGTGTTGGGGCTGGCTTTGCCAATCTTAATTTCTATGATTCTCTGCTCTCAACTGGCAATCACGGGGTTTTATTTTTTTAATGTGGTTGGCACAATCTTTAGTCATGGTAACACATTGTTAGTATATATATTTTTTGCATGCTTCAAGCTATTTCTAAGTTACTGAGTGAGTTCTTGCATCCAATTGATCAGCCAGTACTAGGGGAAAAATAGGTCCTATTAGCTTCACTAGGGAACCGAATGAAACAATCTTGGCCAGTACATTGGAGACCAAAGCAGCCTCATTCCCAGTTTCCCAAATCCTATCACACTCATTAATAGGAAATAGTTAAAACTCCCTACTATTGGTCTCTAAATGTTTGCCCTACACATATACATCAGAACTAATTATCTTTATACTCAATTTATCTTAAAACTCCACAAATACAGCATCCCGGGGAGTATGCTATGAGGAGAGAGATCTTGTAACGCCACAGGAAGGGGCAATAAAGCTTACTTCTGCCTCTCAGGTGTCTGAAGTTCAAATTAAGCAATGTGATAGAGTTATTCTAGGAAATTTTACTAATTTATGTGCTTTTTATCTTACACAGATAACTGGATTTATGACTGACCAAATGTGAAACTAACTTACAAAACTCTCAAAATTATATTTGGACTTGTAAGAAAATAATTTAATACCTTCCCAGGAAAATATCTTCCTCATTCCACCTCCATTAAATAAACAATGTGGAAAATATTGCAACCATAAGAAACAGTTCATGGAGCAGATTTTTAAAAAAGGTTCCTTTTCATGCAAACTCCAGCAATAAGAAACTTGAATGAAGGGTCCAGAGTGCACGGAGATAAATTTGGGAAAGTCTTGCACTGTTTCCAGAACTGTGTCATTTGGCTCCACCAAGATTAGCAGAGCTTACTCACTTCCTGAGTCACAAGTTAGTGTGTCAATTTTTATTTGTGAGAATTCCAGCACCCAATCAATCAGCCAGCAAGTAATCTTTAGAAACAAAACCACTGGATTGGTAAAGGTTCGGACAATTCTAGAAATCACCAAGATGAGTGCAGGAGTTCACAGTTGCCATGGACTCTACATATAATAATGAAAACAAATAAACACACAAATAAACTAATTACCAAGAAGAGCAAAAGGCTCCAGATTGTATTGATTAAGCTCGCCAATTCCTCCCCTAACAAAATTAGAAAACCATTTGTGGTAATTCTCTTAATATTACAACTAAATCTATGCAAAGAATTCAACCACTGTGAGCAAGTAATCATGATTAATCACACCAAATAAAGCTTTCATAAAGCTACTTTAAACCTGAATCATCTGAAAAACAACCTTTACTGGCCATTTCATATTTCTTGCACAGTTTCTTAAATTTTAAGATCATTTGATTATATATTAGTTAAGTATTCCCTAGAACTCATAAAAATAGGTGATGAGTTATTTTTTAACTCCTCTCTTCTGGATAATTTAAATGCATGAAATATAGATTAACAAATTAGGAAGCCAGAATATGAGCAACTGAAAAGATCTTGAGAAATTGAATGAATTTCCGTATGGTCATTAGAAGGCCCAAGAAAATACTGAAGGAAAACAGCCATTTTGTGGTCAAGATGCATAGTGTTCTTCAGACTGCAAGCCAGCTGTGTGAGTTTTACTATTTCAACACAAAGGAGGATAACCAGTGCTCCTTAGCATCGACGTGAATGATCAGGTCGCCACCCTAAATCACTGCTGCCCTCGTGGGATGTGTCCCTGGGTGTTGAGCACCCACACAATGCTAGGCAGGTGGGGCTGGCCCCCCCTGCACCCAGAGACTACCCTAGATATCGCTCCTTAGTATGAGAGAGCACATCTGTTTCAAAGAAAAGCTTTGAAGAAAGAGGCTGTGGGTAGACCCTGTTTCCCACATTAACAAACCAACCCACACCCACATGTATGGATTAATTCTCTCCCAAAGTGGGTATTTCAGTTACAGAAACCCCACAGATGAATGTCAAGATGAGATAGTCTTATGTACGAGAATAAACAGTGTTACAAGGATGCCTTAGTGTATTAAATTTTAATATTACAGAGAATATCAAAATTTCAAAAGCAATAAAGTAGAGTAAAAAGTGATTACATGAGAAAAAGAAGTACATTATTTCATACCCACATATATTAACATGGCTACAATGCCACTGGAAATCAACTAATTGCTTTCAAAGTTGGCTTATCATTATTCAACATGAGATATCGTTGATATATGTTTATCTATACTCCCCTTTTTTTAAAAAAAAAGTCTTTTGTGTGACTGATTTTCGAATGGAGAAGAAATCAAATCAGATCAGGATGAAGACTTTGCTCAGCTTTCAGAGCTTGGTATCCTAGATAAACTCCAATTTGTCTAAATAATAATGCATTCAGGAGTTCAACCAACCATCTATTAAGCTCATACAAAGTACTGTGCACTGAGGATGCAAGGATCAAGAAACTGCCCTGCCCTAAAGGGAGAGACAAGTGGCAAATGATTACCATTGAGACCCATAAAAACTGTAACAGAGCACATTATAAGGTACAGACTAAGATGGGGCACAAAGGAAAAATGTTGTATCGGTCCCCTGGGGAGCAGGGTAAAAAGAGGTCAACAAGGGGAGGATGCTTGGGCATCTGTGTGGATGGACTGGGCTTTTTAAAAATTATTAGAGAAGTAGGTTTACAGAAAAATCATACCCAAAATACAGGGCTCCCATATACTACCCTATTATTAACACCTTGCATTGGTGTGGTACATTTGTTACAACTGGTGAATGCACATTTTTATAATTGTACTATTAACAATAGTCCATGGTTTACCTTGGGGTTCACTGTTTGGATTGTGCATTCCCATGGATTTTTTTCTTAATTTTTATTCTAGTAACATATATACAACCTAAAATTTTCCCTTTTAGCCACATTCAAATATATAATTCAGTGCTGTTAGTTACATTCACAATGTTATGTTACCATCACCACCAATCATTACCAAATCTTTATTCAGCAGTAAAAGGGAATGAAGTTATGATACATGTGACAACATGAATGCACCTTGAAGACATCACATTGAGTGAAATAAGCCAGAAATAAAAGGACAAATATTGTATGATCTCATTGATATGAAATAATTGGAATGGGCTGGGCTTTGACAAGCAGATAGGAGGGGAGGGAAGAAACGTGGTTAGGTGGAGCCAACATCAGGGGCACATTCCCAGAGGCGCGGGACAGCACAGCACATTCGAGAAGCAGTAGTTGAACTGTCATTGGATTTAAACATAGAACAGTTGTGTTATTATATTCTCTAATTTCCTTATAAATAAACATTACATTAATGCTACATTGCCACTCTTCTCCATTTTCTAACACTGGGAAAAATTCCATGCAATTTCTGTGAAATTTTACAAGATCATCCAAAACACATTCTGGTGGAAACTTACAAACACAATTACTGTAGACATAAGTTCATAAATGACTTACAGTTGAACCTAAATGAAGAGGAAAACCTTTACAATTTATTTCTTTTCCATTGCTCTTGCATTTTGGGTTAAGCGTTTCATTATTCAGCAACACCAGGTGATAAAAGTTATTCCTGGCAGCACAGTGCAGAGGTTAAGAGCTTTGGAGCTGGACAGATCTGTGTTTGAATCTTGCCTTTGTTTCTCAGTAACTATGTGACCCTTCTGCATAAAATAGATGTTATAGTAGCACATGCCTCAAATGGATAGTCTCATCATTAAATGAAACTTATGTAAAGACTTTGCAGAGGGCCTGATAGTGAGAGCTTAATAAATAAAAATTAAGAACAAAACAAGACGATATGATATCGGTCTATGCAAGCAAAGCTAGGCATTTATGCAATTACCCCAATTATGGAGAACTAGTTTCTTATTCTTGAGGAATAATTGGCTGTTTTATATTTTTAAAATGATCTGGGTTTCAGATGACAATGGTTTGGGTCTGAATTTCTGGGCAAAGTGAGCCAATATCCTTTTCCCCTTTAAGAATATAGACCCAACCTAAATTTCTATTCTCCCTAAACTCCCTAGACTTCTTGAACTTTGGTTCTCCCATTTTACTCTTTAAAGATGCTAATATTGTTTACTATAAATGGAAGTCTAAAAAGAAGAGAACCTATACAGAAAAGAAGGAGGTATTTGAATATGTGAGAAGTATAAATGCTTATTAAAAGCATGGCATACTTGACACAGGTAGCTATTAGAGGACCATGTGAGCAGTTACCATGGTAACTGGGAATAGATTAGCTCTGATACTCAGTAACACCATTGACTGGCTGATCGATTGATAATGTAGCACAGTGCAGTCAACACTGACTGCATATTTAAATCACTTGGGGATCCTCAAAAAATTAATTTTTCTATACACTAGTAATGAGCAATCTGAGAAGGAAATCAAGAAAAAAATTCCATTTACAATAGCAACTAAAAGTGTCAAATATTAGGAATCAATTTAACTGAGATTGTAAAGGGCTTGTATGCAGAATACTACACAATGTTGCTAAAAGAAATCAAAGAAGACCTGAAAACATGGAAGGACATTCCACATTCATGGATTGGAAGACTAAATATCATTAAGATGTCAATTCTATCCAAATTGATTTACAGATTCAGTGAAATTCCAACAAAAGTCCCAACAGTGTTTTTGGCAGAAATGGAAAAGCCAATTATCAAATTTATTTGGAAGGGTAAGGGGTCCCAAATAGTCAAAAACATCTTGAAAAAGAAGAATGAAGTTTACTTTAAAGCATATTACAAAACTACAGTGGTAAAAACAGCATGGCACTGGCACAAGGATAGACATATTGACCAATGGTATTGAATTAAGAGTTCAGAAATAGACCTGCACATCTACAGCCAACCAATATTTGACAAGGCTGCTAAGTCCACTCAACTGGCACAGAATAGTCTCTTCAACAAATGGTGCTGGAAGAACTAGATATCCATATCCAAAAAAAAAAAAAAAGAAAGAAAGAAAGAAAGAGGACCACTATCTCACACGATTCAAAAAGCAACTCAAGATGGATCAACAACCAACATATAAGAGCCAGGACCGGGGCCGGCTATATAGCCCAGTGGATAAGGGTGCCAGTACACCACATGGGAGGCCCTGGGTTCAGTTCTCGGGGACCTCTCCGAGCGGGCAGACGGCCTTGAGAAAGGTAAGCCACTGTGGGCAAGGCAAAAAGCCGCCATGGGCAGGGCGGAGCCGCCACGGGCATGGCAAGTCACCTGTGAAACACGGAGCTGAGCACCCACAAATCACGGAGCCAAGCAGCCGGCAAAACACGGAGCTGTGCTGCCCACAAAACATGGAGCAGAGCCGCCCATGAAATAGAATGGAGCCATCCATGAGCGGGGCGAGCCACCTGCACAGAGGGCCGACTCAGCACGTTGCCACAAAAATGGGGGGAGACAAGAAGCAGACTTAGAAGAACACAGAAGAATAGACACACAGCAAGAGCAAGCAGAAAAGGGGGTGGGGATATGTAACAACAACAACAACAACAAAAAAAAGAGCCAGGACCATGAAACTTCTAGAAGAAAATATAGGGAAATATCTTCAAGATCTTGTGGCAGGCAACTGTTTCATAAACTTTACAACCAAAGCATCAAAAGAAAAATTAGAAAAATGGGAACTCATCAAAAGTAAAAACCTTTGTGCTTCAAAGGAGTTTGTCGAGAAAGTGAAAAAGCAGCCTACTCAATGGGAGAAATTATTTGGAAACCACATATCCAATAAGGGTCTAATATTCAGCATATATAAAGAAATCCTATAACTCAACGATAAAAAGACAAACAACCCCATTAAAAAATGGGCAAAAGACATAAATAGACATTTTTCCAAACAGGAAATGCAAATGGCTAAAATGCACATAAAAATATGCTCAACATTACTAAATATTAGAGAAATGCAAATCAAAACCACAATGAGATATCATTTCACACCTATTAGACTGTCTACTATTTTAAAAAAAGAATACTAGTGTTGGAGAGAACGTAAAGAAATGGGAACATTTATTCACTGCTGGTGGGAAAGTAGAATTGTGCAGATGCTGTGGAAGACACTTTGGCAGTTCCTCAGCAAGCTAAATATAGAATTGCCATTTGATCTGGCAGTCTTGCTACTAGGTATATACCCAGAAGAACTGAAAGCAGAGACACAAACAGATACATGCACACCAATGTTCATAACAGCATTATTCACAATTGCCAAAAGATGTTAGCAACCCAAATGTCCATCAACAGATGAATAAGATAAACAAAATGTGGTGTACACATACATACACACTATTCAGCTGTAAGAAGGCATGAAGTACTGACACACACGACAGCATGGATGAACTTCAAGGACCTTATGTTGAGTGAAATAAGCCAGACATGAAAGGACAAATATTGTATGATCTCACTGATATGAACTTATTATAATAAGCAAACTTAAAGAGGTAGAATTTAGAAGATAGAATGGGGGTAGAAAAAAGGGGAGCTGATGCTTTATCTGTGCAGAATTTATAATTAGGTTGATTGTAATGGTTTGGAAATGGACAGAGGTGATGGTAGCACGTTATTGTATAATTAACAGTGCTGAACCATGTTTGTGAATGTGGTTGAAAGGGGAAGTTTTGGGTTGTATATGTAACTAGAAGGAAAGCTAGAAGTTAAAACATGGGATTGTATAACACAGTGAACACTGTGGTGGATGAGGATTGTGGTTAATAATACAAATATAAGAATGTTCTTTCTGGAGCTAAACAAAAAAATGTCACTAGTACAAGGTGTTAATAATAGTGTGATATAGGGGGAAAATTAACCTAAAGCAAAACATGGACTGTAGTTAACAGTAACATTTTAATATTCTTGCTTCAATTGTAAACAAAGGTACCACACCAACAATAAGTGTCAACGATAGGAAGGTTATGGAAATGTTGCATTTTTTTATTCTTATAAAAATGTTATATGTCACAGAAACAACCAAATTTCCTTATAAGCTATACTGTTTTACTCTGAGGCTTCTCTGTAAGTACATGCAGCAAAAGCTGCAGGTTAAAGCTTCAGCTTCAGAAAAAAAAAGAAGAAGAATGCTACAAAAGAAGCAAGTCAAATATAAAAATTAAGTTCTACCTGCCAATTAACATAACCTTGGTAAAAAGGTAAAGGTGGGACATAGTCGGGTTCAGGTATCTCAACAGACAAGTCCTTTTAAACACCTTGAACATTATATAGCTACATAACTAAGTCTATGGGTAATAAATGTGTCCTTGTTGTCATAGGTATGTTTCCTGTCTAGATAGAGGCCCTCAAAGTAGCTAACAAAATATTAAACTTCCCTCCTGGGGAAGTCCTGCTATTTTCTCAAATAAGATGATCAATAGCTCTGTAGTATATACGCCTTGCCTAATAAAGGAAAACTGGCTAATAAGCCAAGCCCGCACACTTTTTTTTTTTAGATACATTCATGAAGTTTTATTGCAGCTGTTTCCCTCTCCCAATTGAAGTAACCAGTCATTTTAACTTGCAGTTCTATTTACATTCTCAAGGTGACAAAGCTCAGTGACTTTAGAGGCTAAGCTGTTACAGTCTCCATTTTTATACAAATAGTGAAGATGTTTCTTAACAAAATTTAACCTTATAAATGGCAGATAGTTCTCAAAATTAAAACAGTTGCAAAGAACATAAAGTGCAACTGCCTTACATGTAGCAAAATATGCAAAGAAAATACATTCAACTTGTTTCTCAGAACAATGATACATTATTGGGACTACAAAATTTACAATGATTTAAAGGTAGGATTTGCAGAAATGAAACAATCTTAGCAGAAGATTATCTTGGGTCTGGGCACACAGTTGAAGACCTATAGTTCTCCCTCACCCTGAATGTGTCAGAGGCACCTTGGCTAGGATAGATACAACACCAGTACACACTACCATGGCAGACCTCACCTGTGCTTCAATGGGCCCACCTGAGAACCACATCCCCACCTGCAGAACATGACAGTGAGGGTAGGGGAGGTGGGTTTTGACTATTTCCCTAGGGATCATGGTCAACCCTTGATTATCTACTGAGAAATGGAGGGAGGGGGGTTGGGGGGGGAGAGGAATTAACAGGATGGCATACATTTCAAATACTCTTGACCTAGTATCAACACAACAGAACTTGGTTGTAGAGTGTAAGGTAACAGCACTCCCAGGGCACCAGAGATAATCTGCTGGACTGTGGTCTGGGTTCCTCACACTTACTCTGGCTGCCCAAAGCCAGGCTACCACCTTACTCCGAGCCTACCAAGGAGGTTTTTGTCAACGGAGTGTTAAAGTATAAGATGTGAGGGGCCAATGGCCTCCACCACCCATTGCCCTGCATCTTCAGGACCCTCTTGCCAACACAACTTGAAGCCCTCACTCTTAATGCTTGCACTTAATGAACCTTATTCCTGTAATAATGAAACTAAGCCTAATTATAATTTTTGTCTGAAAACCTCCTTGTTACTCAGGTGTGATCTCTCTCTAAACCAAATTCTGCAAAGAAACTCACTACCTTCCCCCCAACATGGGACATGGCTCCCAGGGATGAGCCTCCTTGGTACTGAGGGATTATTGCCAAGCATTTATCAGCGATGCATTTGGAGAGAGACCTTGATCAAAAGAGGAAACTATTAAATAAAATAGAGTTTTTATGGCTAAGAGGTTTCAAAGCGCGTCGAGAGGTCATTCCAGAGATTACACTTATTCAGGTCTTGGCCAAACTTCACAAACTGCCACAGTAAACAAAGTCTCAAACAAAAGTACCCCTGAGGACCCTAGAAATGTCTGGACACCACAGGCAAACCACACCACAGCCACATGAAATCACCACCTGCTTGGCAGGTTCTATCTGGGAATATATGAAAAGCTATTTACCCAATATAACATAGCTGTACTCATTTATACATGCCTAAATCATGATTCTTCTACTTCCTTTATTTAAACCTATAATTTTCAATATACTTGTTAAGCATATTTCACAGAGACTAAAAACCCTTAGACTGTTCCTGTGCTGGTAGAGCCCTGAAACCCAGGAGATATGCAGCCAACTCCTACTCTCCAATTCCATTGGGCCTGCCCTGGAAAACTAATAAAACAATGAAGATGGACCAGCCCTATCCCAAAAGCAAGGAGTATCTTCAACTGCAAGCAAAACAATTCCATTCCTCTGCCCCGTAATACCTACATCCCTTCTCAGCCTAAAGCAGTCAGAGTAGACATTGTCCCAAATCCCTCAACACTGAGGAATGAACAAAATAAGGGGTCAGTGTAATTGCTGACTAAAGCAGATTTATTGTTATTGTAGTTATTATCTTGTGTTAACTGAATAATTTGTAATATTGACATAAAAATAAAATTTTAATTAAAAATTTTTCCTTAAGCCTTCTGGTCTAATTGGTCTAGGTAGGTGCCTCACTATCTGTACTTTTTAAATTCCCCAGGTGTTTCAAATGTCCATAGAGGATTGAAAACCACTAGAATGACATTACACTCACTTAAATTTTGGAAAAATTGAGAGGGAGAAAAGAAAAATACTTGTTAAAGATGGTTACATTCAGAGTTTCATTTCCATCAATAATTTTTGCAAAGGGAAAATAATATAATAAAATGTCTTTTATTTAATTTAATTCAATTTAACTATAATGTTTACCAAGTGCTTACTATACATTGTACATTGTGCTAATTACTGTCAGTACTTTTTCTTAAGTCAATGACATAGTTTTTGGCAGAGGGAATAATCTGATTAGGGAGACAATATTTAAATACAAAAACCTAATTAGAGATAACATTAACACAATAATATGAGTAACTGAATACTCCAATTCCAAAGCTCTCACGAAGGTCAGAAGAAACAGCCCAAGTGGCTGGGATCTCTGGAGAATACCTAAGGGAAGCCCAGGAACTTTGGGAGAGATCTTATATGGTAAAGTTTGTAAGGGCAGTGGAGATAGGAAAAGGAATTTCAGCATTTCTTTTTGGGGTTGTGCATTGGGAAGAATCCAGTTTGAAAGCCATATTTCTAGAGGGGCCTCATGTATTGCTACATCAATTAGGGGCCAGCTCAGCCTGCCCTGGGGCCCCCGTGACTAAGGCCAGCACTGCCTAATTCAGTACCTATGTGAGGTATAAGCAAATGCACACCCTGACAAAATGCTTCTTTCTGCAAAGGAAAAGTCGACTCAAGTCTCTGAAATCAGCTTTACGGAATAAAAAACCAACACAATGGAACAACCCTATAGAACATTTAGACAACCCCATTGACATTTTTAAACTCCTAAATTTATTTCATTTACATGTATTATCCAAATGGGCTTCCTGACATTTTCTTTTCTTGGCAAATTTTCTTTAGTTTACCATCTGTCTTCATTCTATAGTCTTAGTCCCTTTGATTTGGCTGTGGCCTCCCTTTAAAATGTTGGCAGAATATACATTAAAGTAGGTTTTAATACTGGTTGAAGGTGTTTTTTTTTCCCTTTAATTTGCAATTTGTGGTTGGGAAATAATCTGCTTTTTGTTTCAGGTTTGTTTAATGTTTACCCATATAGTATTCCTACTTGCTCTCCAGTGGGTTAATTTACAGAACATTTAATGTCATTTGTCTCTTTGAAGAACAGTGTATTCAGTTAGGAAAAAAAAGTGAGTTCTTGCAGAGAGCCTGTGATGATTTATAACTGCTAAACTACTAACTTGTGACCAGGCTTGTGAACTAATAAAGAGAGTAGGAAACTTTTGGATGCTTATTCTTTTCCTTTGATTCTTGAATTTATTCATTCAACAATGTTTATCGAAACACCCTCTCTGCCAGGCACCATGTAGGCAAAAATAAGGCTCAGCTCCTGCCTCCAAATAACTTATAATTCATTAAGGGAAGAGGAGATGGAAGACAGGAAAATGAAGAACTGGCCAATATACAATGTTAATAATGCCGTGATAAAGATAAGCCCATGGAGTATGGGGGACCCCATGCCAGAGTGGGGATCAATTAAGTGTAACAGTAAATGGTGTAGCTGTGCACATGAGCAAAAAGGTCATCTCAGGCAGAGGGAACATCATGTACAAATTGCAAAGCATCATGAAGCTTAGAGTTTGGAGAAGTGACCCAAAATAAGACTAAGAGGTGAAAGGAGCCAGGTATGGAAGATCTAGGACATGGTGCCAAAGAGCATGAACTTAATGCTATAGGCAACATGCAATCTTTGAAATACTCTACACATAGATGCCTGATCTGGCTTAATGTGACTTTGGACAAAGGACAGGGAGAGCATATAAGGGACATGCAGAAATCTGTGTAAGAAATAATGAGAATATGAACCACCGTCCTAGAAGTTCAGATCCAGAAGACGGGATGGATTTGAGAGGTATTAGGGAGGTAGAATTGACAGAACGTGGTGAACTGCTTGATGCAGTGGGGATGGGCATGGAAAAAGGGCAGTCAGGGATGATGTCTATGTTTATGTCTTGGGCAACTGCATGGATGGGAGACCCAACATTCCTCTTACACTCCTTGTGGCTTAAGTAGATTTCACCCAGAACTAAACAAACACTTTTAGTTAATAATGAAAGTTTAAGTAATTCATTCATGATTCAATGTATAAAATTGGCCAAAACTTCATTTGTGGTTTTATTTGGATGCTATTGGAATTGAGTACTTCTTCATTTGAATCTATTGCTTTTAAATAAATCAGCACCAAATTGCAGGCACCATGCACATTTCAAGGTGAATCATCTAATCACATTTTCTTCCAAGCATTAAAACCACATGCCTCCAATATCACTTCTCATCTTTTGGCTTAAGCTCTGAGCCCAGAAGAGAGATTAACCAGCAGACATTCCCTTGAACTCAGCCAGGAAACCACCTGGCTGAAGAATTCCATTGTGCCAAGGCCTTCTTGAGTGCATGGGAGACACTGAAGCACATTCAGGGCCTGAGGGTTAGCTTCCTCACATCAAATGTGTATTATGCCATCTTACCTATCAAACATTTTCCTAATGTTGCATATGTTCAGAAGGTGAAAGAATTTGAAACAGTAGGAGACCAAAAAGGAGAATAGGAAAATGTCCTAGCTCTCTTTTGAAATAAGAAGCAGTGAAATAACTTTACTATTCATTCATCAATAACTCATGAGTCTAGAACACTACCTGGCACATGTTAACTGACACCGTGTGTCAGGAACTGAGACAGATCCAGGTCCCAGTGGAATGTGCAGTCTAGTGGAAAGGACAGGCATTTCATCAAGAGTCAGTTTGCTGAGCCTTAGCAAAAGGGAGGTACAGAGCACTACAGAGGTAAATAGAAGACCTAGCTTAAGGGATCAAAGCTAGAGTAAAGGGCTATAGAAGGCGTTCTAGAGAAAAAGAGGTTCATGCTTAGACCTAGGTGAAGTGGGGTCAGGAAAATGGAAAAGTGTTCCAGGAAGAAGAAAGGGTTAGAAACTGTTGACAAACGAGTGAATGGTGCTTTGGATCATCCCATAAAGTGAAATGATGGTGGGATATCAGTTTGTCAAGGACTGAAAAAGGCTCTCCAAATAAGCTGAAGCTCCCCAAAAGATGCTCAATAAAAATCATAGTTTAAAACAAGAAGTGGATAAAAGAAAATCTAGATCAACAATCTGGGATCCATCTTCGTACATGCTTCTGCATTATCTGTTGAAAATAGTGATCTTTAAGTTGAAAACTTGAGAACAATTTAAGTAAGAGGGTATGAAATACCAAAATGGTAAAGAATTTATCAAATAAGAGCATTCCTACTCAAGCTTGATCAAGCCCCTGACTCATATCTAGACCACAGGGAAACCTGAAATATTGTAATACTAATCACAAATTGGTAATAGGTTAAGTATTTCAGAGAATGGAGGAGATGTCCAAAGACTAATTTTCAAAATAAAAAGTGAGCCTAATAATAATTTTGGACAAAACTCTGCAGGTGGCAACCAAGTCTGCAAACAGGAGAATAAATAATGAGTGGTTTATTGATCTTTCATTATACTACACAATCAATATTGTATTACAATATACGAGCTGGATATTATAATAAAATACACAAAAATGTATTGATATATATTCCAATATAACAGATTACATTGCAATAATATCATCTATTGTATAAGTCAGAGTTCAAACAGAGAAGCAGAAATAAAGAAGCAGGTTACATATTTATGGAGGCTGACTAAGCAAGTTTGAAAGCCAAGCAGGCTGAAACTCTGCAGGCATGGGCTAAAGCTGTTGTCCTCAGGTGGAGTCAGTTTCTCTACTCAGGGAGAGTCTAAGCCATTTCAATTGATTAAGTCAGGCCTACCCAGGATAATTTCCCTAAGTTAAGGGCAATTGATTAGGGACTGTTTTGGTCACCCAAAGGTGTGCCCTTTGAAATATACCAAAGATTGGTCAGTCTCTATAAAGGGTATTTATTTGGGGTAGAAGCTTACAGTTACCAGGCCACAAAGCATAAAGTTCTTCCCTCACCAAAGTCCACGTGTTGGAGCAAGATGGCTGCCGACGTCTGCAGGGTTCAGGCTTCTGGATTCCTTTGTTCCCGGGGC
>PVKH010013067.1:0-16996 GCA_004027955.1 Chaetophractus vellerosus | reverse complement strand
CCTTAGTTCCTGGTTTTTCGGTGCGTCTTGTCTTGGCTCTCCCTTGTGTCACTCTCCTGTTACATCATGATCTTGCTTTCTGCATGGCTCACGGGGCCCGGTGGCCCACACACCTTCTATATTTTTCTTTTTTTTCTTTTTACCGGGAGGTCCCGGGGATTAAACCCAGCTCCCTCCATGTGGGAGACAGATGCCCAACCACCCAAGCAAGCCACATCTGTCCCCTGTTATATCTCTTAAGGTTGACCAAAGATACCCAAAGTTACAGCCTTTTCCCATACAGGATGGTCATATAATAAATCAGGCTTAATTTATCACCAGCATTCTAAAAACCAGACCTAGGGAGAAAAATTAGGTCTGAGACACATGCATGGTTTCTAATATAGTGAATGTTTAGCCTACCCTGATTATCACAAAATCAGGGCAGGGAGAATATTCACATAAAAGCTCTCTCTTAATACTAGCTGGATAGACGCTTAAGAAATAGATGCCTCAGAGTCTAAATTCTGGTGTTAACACATTAAAATATCAAAATGTCTAAGTTTCAACAAAAGATTACAAAACATGCAAAGAAATGGGAAGTGATGGCCCAGGCAAAGGAAAAGATAAAAATATCAGAAACTTTGGGAAGCAGGTGTGGCTCGAGCAGTTGGGCACCCGCCTAACACAAGGGAGGGCCTGGGTTCGGTTCCCAGTGCCTCCTAAAGAAGACAAGCAAGACAGTGAGCTGGTGCGATGGGCTGGTGTGGCAACTGATCCAACAAGATGACGCAATGAAATGATGCTGAGGAAACACAATGAGAGACACAACAAGCAGGGAGTGGAGGTGACTCAAGTGAGTGGGCGCCTCCCTCCCACAGGGAAGGTCCTGGGTTTGGTTCCCAGTGCCTTCTAAAAAGAACACAAGCAGACTCAGAGAGCACACAATGAACAGACACAGAGAGCAGACAGCGAGCGCAAACAACCGGGAGTGGGGGGAAAATAAATAAATAAAATCTTAAAAAAATTTTTTCAGAAACCTTCAGTGAGGAGGATCAGGCCTGGGAGTTTCCAGACTAAGACTTTAAAAAAAAAAAAAAGTCCTAAATAAGCTCAAATTACTAAAGGAAAACATGGACAAAGAACTAAAGTAAATCTGGAAAACAGTAGATGAATACAAAGAAAATATGAATAGAAAGATAGAAATTATGAAAAGGAACCAAACAGAGCTGAAGACCTCAGTAATAGAAATTAAAAATTCACTAGAATGGTTCAACAGCAGATTGGATCTGACAGAAGAAAGAATCAGTGAACATGAAGATAAGGCAGTTGAAATCATTCAGTTTTTTGTTGTTTGTTTTTGTTTTGTTTTGTTTTTAATTTATTTTTTAAGCTACTTAGATTATATAAATGTTACACAAAAAATATAGGGATTCCCATATGCCCCACTTCGCAACATTCAGTTTTAGAAGCAGGAGAAAGAATGAAGAAAAGTGAAGTGAACAGAGCCTGAGAAGCCTGTGAGACCCTATTAAGGGTACCAATATATGCATTATGGGAATCCCAGAAGAAGGAAAAAGAGAAATGAACAAAGAGAATATTCAAAGAAATGTTGAAAATTTCCCAAATTTAATGAAAGACATGATTATATACAGCCAAGATGCTTAATGAACTCCAAACAGGATAAACCCAAATAGTCCCTGCCACACCATGTTATAATCAAACTATCAGATGCCAAAGATAGAGATTATTCTGAAAGCCACAAGAGAGAACCAAGTCACATAGAAGGAAACCTCAATAAGATTAAGTGCCAGTTTCTCATCAGAAACCATGGCAGCAAGAAGGCAGTGGGAAGACATATTTAAAGTGCTGAAAGCAAAAAATTGCCAACCAAGAATTCTATATCTGGCAAAAGTGTCTTTCAAAACTGAGGGAGGGGAGTGGATGTGACTTAAGCGGTTGAGGGCCTGTTTCCCACATGGGAGGTCCTGGGTTCAATCCCTGGCACCTGGTATGTCAAAAAATTAAAAAAAAAAATTAGGGAGGGATTAAGACATTCCCAGAAAACAACACATGAGAGAATTCATCACCACTAAACCAGCCCTACAAGAATTGCAGAAGTAATTTTGCAGCCGAAGTGAAAGGACACTAGTCAATTGACTAAAGCCATGTGAAGAAATAAAGATCTCTGGTAACAAAATGACATGAAATGTTAAGTTGTATGTACATATGGTAACAGAATAAACATTTTATAATATGTGTATATGTAACTACACTACACAGTGAACCCTAAATTAAACCATGGACTTTAATTAATAGTACAATTATAAAAATGTGTTATCATCACTTGAAACAAATGTTCCATACCAATGCAAGGTGTTGGTGGTGGGGTGGTATATGAGTTCCTGTATTTTTGGCAGAGAGAGAAGAAAGAAAATGCCGAAGGTGGCAAAATGTTACAATAGGTGGATCTGTGTATCTGAGGGTGGTGGAGATATGTTGGAGTTCTCTATATGGGATTTGTATTTTTTTACACCTGCCGTGAACATTTGAAATTTTTTTTCAAAATAAAAAGTTAAAAATAAATAAAATTTTAAAAAGCAATTTACTGAAGATGGTGGATTAGAAAGACACAGGACTTCCTTCTCTCCCAGAAAAAATAGCTAGAGGACAGGCAGAAACGGCCTGGAAAAAAAATTGTTCTAGCATTTGGGACAGAGGGAAGGCTGGACACCACCAGAAGAGAGAGGAGCACAGGAAAAAATATTGATGGAAAGACTGTGAGTGCCCTTCCCCCACCACACAAGCAGACAATTTTGAAATCTCTGGCCTCAGGGCCGGTGGCTACAGACAGAGAGGGCCACAGGGACTCACCTCCCCAGGAAATGGGAGAAAGAGGGACACAGCCTAAGGCTGATTCAGCTTTTGGCCTACAGATTTGGTCTCCTGTGTCCCAGGAGCCCTTCCAGCATGGGAGAGGCCATGCCATTGTTTGCGCTGGGACTCTGCACTGGACTAAAGAGATCCAACCCTTTCATTCACCCTTGCTATTGATCAGGACTGGTTGTTGAGGATGCAAAGGGGAGTGAAATTATTTCCTACCTGGGAAAGGGGAGAGGGCTACCTGCACAGGTTGGAGAGCAAGCTTCTGAGAAAGTTTGAAGTGCGAGGCTCTTAGCCTCCAGGTAGGATTCTCTATTACATTGATTAGGTCTGTGTTGCCTCAAACCACTCCTACCAGGCTTTGAACTGGTAGGTCTGCCAAAGAGCACCATCTGCTGGCCAAACAAGGAAGTGCACATGAGGAAACTAAACGTTAAGTAAAAGACACATACTACTCAGAATGTCAAACATCAAAGTTAAAGAGAAAATTCTGAGAGCAGCAGGGAGAAGCAAACCATCACCTATAAGGGACACCCAGTAAGACTTATTGTGGATCTCTCATCAGAAACCATGGAGGCAAGAAGACAGTGGTATGATACAATTAGGATACTGAAAGAGAAAAATTGCCAGCCAAGAATTCTTTATCCGGCAAAATTGTCCTTCAAATAGGAAGGTGAGTTTAACATATTCACAAATAAACAGAAACAAAGAAAGCGTGTAAAAAAGAATCCACCTTTGTAGGAAGTACTAAAGGGAGCCTTACAGTCTGAAAGACAAAGACAGGAGAGAGAGGCTTGGAGGAGAGTGTAGAAGGCAAGAATAGCAGAAAGGATAACCAAAAGAGTAAAAATGCAGATGAAAATAAGAGGTGACATATGAAAACCAAAGAATAAAATGTTGGAAGTAAAGAATGTATTTACAGTAATATCATTGAATGTGAATGGATTAAACTCCCCAATCAAAAGATATAGGCTGACAGAATGGATTAAAAACCATGAGCTATCCATATGCTGTCTGCAAGAGACTCACCTTAGACCCAGGGATACAAACCGGCTGAAAGTGAATGGTTGGAAAAAGATACTCCACAAAAACATTAACCAAAAGGGTAGCATATGAGACAAAACAGACTTTAAATGCATAAGAGTTACAAGAGAGTTACAGAAGGTCATTATATATTAATAAAAGGGAAAATCCACCAGGAAGAATTAACAAAAGAAATAACTGTCGTAAATATCTGTGTACCTAATCAGGGTGCCCCAAAATACATGAGACAAACTCTAGCAAAAGAGAAGGGAGATATAGACATCTCTACAATAATAGCTGGAGACTTCAACATACCACTCACATCATTAGATAGAACAATTAGAAGATCAGCAAGGAAACAGAGAAATTGAACAGTATGGTAAATGAGCTAGACTTAACAGGCTTATACAGATTGTTGCACCAAAACTCAGCAGGTTATACATTCTCTTCAGGTGCTCATGGATCTTTCTCCAGGATAGACCTCATGTTAGGTCACAAAGCAGGTTTTAATAAATAAAAAGAAAAATTGAAATTATACAGAGTACCTTCTCAGATCACAATGGAATGAAACTGGAAATCAATAATAGACGAGAAAGGGTAAAATCGCAAATGTGTGGAGGCTGAGCAACGCACTCCTAAACAATTAGTGGGTCAAGGACTTAAATTCAGAATATATAGAGAACTATTACAACCAAATGATAAAACAAACAACATAATTAACATATAAGTAAAATATATGAACAGACACTTCACAAAAGAAAGTTATGAGTAGCCAATAAGCACAATAAATTACATGAAAAGACGCACGTCATTATTAGTCATCAAAGAAATGCAAATTAAAATACGAGATATCACCACACAACCACTAGAATGGTTAAAATAAAAAAGAATGGTAATACCAAATAGTAGAGCACCTGGAACTCTCACACCTTGCTGGTGGGAGTGTAAAATGATACAAACTCTTTGGAAAACAGTTTGGCAGTTTCTCACAAAATTAAATACATGATTGCCATATGACCCATAAGTTTCTCTCCTATGAGTTCCATATGAATGGAGAACATAATGTCCACACAAATACTTTTAAATAAATATTGACAGCAGATTTATTCATAATAACTCCTAACTGGAAACAACCCAAATGCCCAACAACATGAATGCATAAACAAATTGTGTCTTTGATCTATTTTGAGTACATTTTTGTATAAGGTGTGAGATAGGGGTCCCCTTTCTTTCTTTTGGATATGGATATCCAGTTCTGCCAGCACCATTTGTTGAATAGGCTGTTCTGGCCCAGCTGGTTGGGCTTGACAGCCTTGTCAAAAGTCACTTGACCATAGATGTGAGGGTTTGCTTCTGAACCATAAATTCAGCTCCCTTGGTCTATATGTCTGTCTATATGCCAGTGCCATGCTGTTTTTACCAGTGTAGCTAGGTAATATGATTTAAAGTCTGGAAGTGAGAGTCCAACTTTGTTCTTCCTTTTTAAGATTTTTCTGGTTATTTTGAGCCCCTTACCCTTCCAAATAAATTTGATAACTGGGTCTTCCATTTCTTTAAAAAAGACTGTTGGAATTTTTGTCAGGATTGCATTGAGTCTCTATATCATTTTGGGTAGAATTGATATCTTAACAATATTTAGTCTTCTGATCCATGAACATGGAATAGTCTTCCACTTATTTAGGTCTTTGATTTGTTTTAGCAATACTTTGTAGTTTTCTGAATAGAAATGCTTTACTTCCTTGGTTAAGTTTATTCCTAAATATTTGATTCTTTTAGTTACTATTGTAAATGGACTTTTCCCCTGACTTCCTCCTTAAATTGCTCATTACTAGTGTATAGAAACAGTACTGATTTTTGCATATTAAACTTGTATCTTGCCACTCTCCTGAATTCTTTAATTAGCTCTAGTAGCTTTGTTGTAGATTTTTTCAGAATTTTCCAGGTACAGAATAATATCATCTGCAAATAGAGAAAGTTTTACTTCTTTTCTGATTTGGATGCCTTTTATTTCTTTTTCTTGCTTGATTGCTCTAGCTAGAACCTCTAGCAGTATGTCGAACAACAGTGGTGACAGTGGGCATCATTTTCTTGTTCCTGATCTCAGTGGAAAAGCTTTCAGTCTTTCACTTTTGAGTTCAGTGTTGGCTGTAGGTTTTTCATATATGCTCTATAGCATATTGGGAAAGTTTTTTTAATCAAAAAAGGATGCTGGATTTTGTCACCTGCCTTTTATGAATCAGTCAAGATGATCATGTGATTTTTCTTTGATTTATTAATGTGATATATTATACTGATTGATTTTCTTGTGTGGAACCACCCTTGCATGCCTGATATAAAACCCACTTGATCATGATGAATAATTCTGTTTTTTAACAAATCAATTTTATCGATACATATTAATAAAGCATAAATCCATCCAAAGTGTACAATCAGTGGTATTTGGTATAATCATATAATTGTACGTTCATCACTTCAGTCATTTCTAGAGCATTTTCATTATTCCAATAATAATAATGAAGGAAAAAAAAAACAGAAAACAAAGTCTCATCATCTCTCAATCTCTCTGTGCTTCCCCTGCTTTACATTACTGCTATTCTGTTTCAATCTCTCTAGTTTATTTGTAATTTATATTTTGTTAAAAACACTTCATATATAAGAATATCACCCATATTCGTATTTTACATGAGGTTCACTATATTATACAGTCCTATGTTACATTTTTTAGCTTTCCTTCTAGTAATATACATAACCTTAGACTTTCCGTTTCAACCATTGTCAATACCCATAACTCTGCTAGTTAAAAAACTATGATGTGCTCTCACCACTTCACCACTTCTTAAATAATTCTTTTAATGTGTTTTTGGATTTGAATAACAAGCATTTTGTTGAGAATTTTTGCACCTATATATATTTGGGAAATGGGTCTGTAATTTTCTTTTTTAGTAATATCTGTATTTGGCTTTGGTATTAGGGTGATTTGGCGTCATAGAATGAGTTTGGTAGCATTCCTTCCTGTTCAGTTTTTTGGAAGAGTTTGAGTAAGATTGGTACTAAATCTGCTCTGAAGCCATATGGTCCAGGGTTTTTCATTTTGGGGAGTTCTTGATGACTGTTTCAATCTCTTTGCATTTGGTTTGTTGCAGTCTTCTATTTCTTCTAGGGTCATTGTAGGTTATACATATGTTCCTAGGGATTTTTCCATTTCATCTACATAGTCCAGTTTGTTGGCATACAGCTGTTCATAGTATCCTCTTATGATGTCTTTTATTTCGGTGAGGTCAGTAGTAATGTCCCCATTTTCATTTCTGATTTTATTTATTTGCGTCTTCTCTCTCTTTTTTCTTTGTCAGCCCCTTTATTTGTCACTTTCTTTAGTTTTTCGTGCAAAGCTCATCTCTGGGTTACAGACGCTCATGGTTTCTCTTTAACTGTGAATATTCTAAGCTTGCCCTCATTTTTGAAAGACAGTCTTGCCAGATATGAAGTTCTTGGTTGGCAGTTATTTAAGTATTTTAAATATATCATACCATTGCCTTCTTACCTCCATGGTTTCTTATGAGAAATCGGCATTTAATCTTGTTGGACATTCCTTCTATGTGATGAGTCATTTTTCTCTTGCTGCTCTCAGGATTCTCTCTTTATCTTTGGCATTTGAAATTCTGATTAGTATGTGTCTCAGAATAGGTCTATTTGGATTTATTCGGATGGGAGTACATTGTGCTTCTTGGACATGGATATCTATGTTCTTCAGTAGGGGTGGGAAATTTTCTACCATTATTTCCTCAAATATTCCTTCTGCTCCTTTTCCCTTCTCTTCTCCTTCTAGGACACCCATGACTTGTATGTTTGCATATCTTTTGCTGTCATTTAGTTCCTTGCAACCTTGTTCAATTTTTTCCCATTCTTTTCTTTATTCTTTTATATGTTTGCTTTTGGAGGCCTTGTCTTCATGCTCACCAATCCTTTCTTCTTCCTCTTCTAATATGCTGTTATATGCCTCCATTGTATTTTTAATTTCATTTATTGTGCCTTTCATTTTCATAAGATCTGCTATATTTCTAGGTATGCTTTCATATTTTTCTTTGTGCTCACCCAGTGTCTTCTTAATATCCTTAATCTCATTAGCCATCATATTGAATTTTTTAAGGAAATTTGTTTGAACATCTATGATTAGTTGTCTCAACTGCTTTATGTCATCTGGCAGCTTAGCTTTTTCCTTTGACTGGGCCCTATCTTCCTGTTTCTTGTTCTGGATTGTAACTTTTTATTAGTGTCTCGGCATCTGATTTATTTGATGTATTTATTCTGGGCTTGAAATCATGTAGTATGTCTTTCAACCTTGTTCTTCATTTTGAAAAGTGTTCAGCCTATTCTAGGTCCTTTGCATTTCTATATAATTTGAGAAATAACTTGTGATTTTCTGTAATAAAGCCTAATGTGATTTTTTTTTGAGATTGTGGTGAATCTATAGATCAATTTAAAACAATTTTATATCTTAACAAGATTTAATTTTCTAGTGCATTAATGTAACACATGTCTGCTTATTCTTTAATTGTTAGCAGTAGTATTCTATAGTTTTCACTATACACATCTTTTATCTCTGAGTATTTCATGTTTTATGCTATTGTAAATGTTCTTTTAAATTTCATTTTCCAATAGTTCATTCTTGGTTTGTAGGAGTACAGTTGCTTCTTATATATTGATCTTGTATTCTGAGACCTTGCTAGGTTTTTTTATTGTTCGCTTTTTTTCTTTTGCATAATTGAATTAAAATGTTTTATTTAACAGCCACAGATCATTCCCATGGGCAGTAGACATAAGACATCCAGGACCTATCAGGCTCAGTGCAACTTCTCAGACTCCAACAGGGTGAGTACCTGTCAGCAGCTCATGTCATCCAATAACTCCATGTGTACCTGCTTGCACTATCCCTGTGAGCCAGTCCTGCCCAGAACCTTGGTGACCCTTGCCGGCTCAATGGGCTGGACATGACTTGTGTCCATAATGTTAGCATTGCAGCAATTTGGGTGCGAGTGCTAGTAGTTTTTTTTTTTTCCTAGAAGTTTTTGATGATAGAGTTCTTAGGATTTTCTACGTATACCATCATGTTTTCAAATAAACACAGTTTTACTTCTATTCCAGTCTTTATCCTTTTATGTAATTTTTCTTGTTGCATTGATTATGACTTCTTATTATATACAATGTTGAATAGAAGTGGTAAGAGAAAACATCATTGTCTTTTTCTCAATCTTAAGGAAAAATGTTCAATCTTTCACCACTTAGTATAATATTAACTGTAGTTTTTTTGTTTTTGTTTTTGTTTTTGTTTTCCATAAATGCCCTTTACCAAGTGACAGACTTTCTCTTCAATTTGTGCTTATTGTGTTTGGTGCTTATTGAACCTCTTGTATCTGTGAGTTTAGTTTTTTCATCATATTTGGAAAATTCTCAGTCATTATTTCTTGAAATATTTGTTCTGCCTACTCCCTCTTCACTGTGGTACTCCAATTATATGTACGGTAGACCACTTGATATTGTACCACTGAGGCTCTGTTGTTACTGCTTTTTTAAGCCTTTTTGCTTCTGTATGTGCTTTTGATAGTTTCTATTGCTATTTATTCAACTTCACTGATCCTTTCTTCTCCAGTATATAATCTGCTGTTCATCCCATCCAGGGAATTTTTCATTTCAGGTAGTATAGTTGTAAGTTCCAGAAGTTCTTTTTTTTTTCTTTTTTATATCCTCCATTTCTCTACCCATTATGTTCATGTTTTCCTTTAAATTTATAAGTAACTTCATATCATACATCATAAGTATATCTGCTAACTCTGTCATGTCTTTCATTTTTGGTTCTGTCTCTTTTTTTCTTGTTATAGGTCTCATTTTCATATTTCTATGCACGTTTAGTAATTTTGATTCGATGCTCATCATTGTAAATGTGACAGTGTTGAGAGTCCAGATTTTGTTGTCTTCATATAAAATTATTGAGTTTTGTTTTTGTAGGTAGTTGTTAGTTTTGACTTAAATTCATCCATTTGAGCTTTTTAAGATGTTTGTTAGGATGGCTTTAAATTGGCCTTTACTTGTGGGCTAGTTTAGTCCTGTGGATAGGACACAACCGTCTTGTGTTCAGTAAGATCACTCCCCTCTAGATGGTTGGAACTTGCTAAGTGAGCTCTAGGTATTTGTTTATAGCACTTTGATAGTTGTTTTTTCCCCAGTGGCTATTTGTTGTCCATCCTCATGAAGTGTTACCCTGTATTTGCAGCTTAGCATTCAGCCAAAGACACAAGGGGGCACTGTGTAGATTTCTGGAGCCTTTTTTCTGTGTTGCTCCCATCTTTTTGATACTTGGCCCTGAAAATTCCATTTGCCTTAGCCTCTCCAAACTCCAATCTCTTTATCCTGAACTCAGCAAGATTGTCATGTTCCATTTGAATTCCCCTTCCCGGTGCTGCTCTCTGGAAAGAGCCTCTAGGAAGAAAGCTAAGGCAATTATAGAGCCCACTTAATTTGTTTCCCTTCTCTCAAGGATCACAGAAGCTATTAGATTATGTCAACCTCTCTTTCAGTTAGGATTGTTGAAGCTTGTGAAAGCAAAGCTCTAGGGTAAGGGTGTGAATAAGGTAGCTATAGGGAGTCTCCAAACGGTGACCCTTAGGAGAAAGCTCGGACTTAAAAGGTGGGCCAGCGCTTAGGGGTTGGAATGTCCATGTATAATGAAGGTTAAGGTGAGAAACTGGGAGATATTCAGGGTCTTGCAGACTAGGAGAGCCATAGAGGAGGAGGTGCTGAGGGGCAAAATTACTCCAAATAAAGTTGTGATAGAAGAACAGAGGTGAGATACCTGTAAGAAAAGACTGAGGCAACTCTTGATTTGGTGATTGATTCTTACTTTGTGGATGGGATACAACCAATCATAACTTCTAAGTGGGAATAAATAAGCCACATTATATAGGGCTTAAGTTAATTTGGCAAAAATTGGAACTACAAGATCTATATAACAGATCCTTTATACTATCACTACAGTCATAGATTGAGTTAAAATGCTTTAAAACGTTTGTTTTTGAAGTAGTTTGTTCATTTTTTTGAAAGGTGCTGTGTATTAATAAATAATAGGAGCAAAGTAGGATTTCTCTTTCTAATACCTACCCATGTTAGGAGTTTTTTATGGTGCTGTGCCAGTCTGTTGCTACTAAAACATCAGTATACATCATTTATATTTTTGTGTGAATTTCATAGGTTAAGTCATTTGTTGTTAGTAATTTTCAAGTTAAAAATTTTTTTAGCACTGGTGATTTTCATCCTTTTCCCAGTTTGAGTCATTCACACTTAAAACACATTAATCGGGCAAGAGTAAAGAAAGTGTTAACAAGGTCTGCCAAAACCTCTACTAGGTTTTCAGGAGTCAGAGATAAAAATCTCCAGTCTTATATGTGGTGAAGAAAATCAGAGCCTCTGGGACACTCTAAAATCCTTACTATTCCCCTGTAAAAATTAGAAGCAGGAACAGGATTTTCAGAATTTTAGTCATAAGCACTAGCTGATTGGGTCTTCAAATTCTATGCACAAGTCTTTTACCAAGTGTTTTTAGGTAACATTCTTGCTATTTTTGTTTGTTTCTTTTTTTTTTTTTTTTCGTTTTTTCCACCCACATGTGTTTAATTTCTTGAGATTGTTTAGAATTATTTTGCTTGCTTCAGACCTTCCCCAATTTTGTTTGTTGGCAAAGTTGGTTTTCCTACAAACTTGTAAGAATGGTTTAAGTGAAACTTGATAGAAGTCCTGGTTGACAGTTGTTCTGCCTAGAATAAAGAGTGTGTGTGTGAGTGTGTGTATATCAGCTTTGGTCAGCTGCATTGACAGAGCTGGACCAAGACATTTTCCTGCCTGTTAATCAAGTCCACACAGACAGAGCTCAAGGAAGGATAATCCTTGCTTCAGGAAGTTTTGAGACAATTGCTATTTATAACCAGTGTACAGTAGAACTTGAGATCAGGTCTTCACTTAGTCGGTAGACAAAGTTTTCTGCCAAATTTTCACATTTGAGGAAACAGTTTATGGGTCTGAGTGAAGCCTCTGTGTGAAAGGAAGGAATGTGGCAGTGACAGTAAGTATTTTTTGCTGACTTGGGTCAAGGGTATGGTGACAGAGATGTGGAAGTTCAGACAGTGACACATTAGATTATTACATTTTAAAGCAGCTAATAGTTAATTGGATTGTCTTCAGTATGGTGTATATAGAATTCTCTGCTGATGATAGTAAAATTTAAATGAGAGTATGTAATGGGCTAATATTATCTATCAACATAAGACATGAGAAGGAAATTAGTTATCAGTGAGTTTCCAGAACAACTGGCTCTTGCTCTGGACATAACATAAACCTTTTGGTTATTGAGGTGTATTTCTTTGTATGCTTTTTATACTACTCCATTGTTCCTTGTTTCATTAAGAAAAGATTTATAAATAGTTGATTTAGTAAAAAATAATATTGAATACTGCTACATGTAATTTCTTGTAAAACCCCATTCTACCTAACTTTAGGAAATTAAAATATGGTAGAACATTAAAGCTACAATTTGAAAAATACAAGTAATGTTTTCTCAGTTCTGTTTTATCGGTCACCTTAGGTGTAACTTTATGGAGTGGAATTACATAATAGATGTCAGGTACATTTTTACATATGCAGTATAAATGAACTATTTAGAGATAGGCAGCCAAAGTATTAGTGGAGTTAAAATTGGGAAATTTTAAAGCTGTATTAACACATTTTTGTCTCATTTTAATAGGATTATTCAAGATAACGCTATAGCCGTTTTCAGCAAGGATAAAAAAATTTTTTAAAGAGATTTCTGAGTTAAAGATGAATGGACAATACCAGAATCGTTTGGATTCTGACAGGATAAAGAATACATTTTATAGTTACTTATAATGGAAGCTTTGTAAAACTTCATGACTTATTGTGCACCCATCAGGGAACATGGATGTTGGATTTTCTCGTTCTGCTGTTCAGACACTGTCGAGAAGCCACTGCAAAAATATCAAACAAAAAATTTCTCAGTGGGAAGGAAGGACTAATGGTATACCTAATCCAGATAAGTGGCATCCAAAGGACTTTGGAGCAAGGTATAAAAACTGTCACCAGGATATTCTCTCTAAGAAAATACCTGTTGCTGAGGAAAAGAGCAAAAACTTGGATGTAGCCAACTCTCAAAATGTGGGTCTAGATCTGAGTGAAGATATCAAAAGCCATGATCAAAGTGATGATGAAAGTGAGAAACATGAATATGATGGTACACACTTCTCTAAAAATGAAGCAGAAACGAAGTGGCTATGTTCTCGGGTCAAACATAATGAAAGCTGGAAAGAAGTTTTGGATCCAGAAACTTCATTACCTCCAGGAAACTTCTATACCTCACAAATATTGTGGAAGAAAATAGAAGCACTTCCCCCAGATAAAGTCTTAAATTTGGCTTTAGAACATTGCAACTCTCCAGAAAAAAAACTGAATTTCAGAGTTCTTGATAGTTCATACGGAATAACCAAGAGCCTAGAAAATATTTACTCTGAACCTGAGGGGCAAGAATGTGGACCTTCTATAAATCCTTTGCCAAAACCTCGTAGGACATTCAGATATTTATCTGAGTCTGGGGTTATGCCTTATAAAGAAAGAAACTGTGACAGAAAATGCTGTGAAAATAATTCTTGTGCAGATTCTTCTTTGGCCTCTTTTCAGGAGCCTGAACCAAAGAAATATGGTGGAAGAATCAGAGGGAGATCTAAAAGGTATGCTTTTATTTGATAGATGATTTGTAAGTAGTTTGCTTACAAGATTATTGAGCTTCTTTTTCCTTTTCAAACCAATTTACATTTCTCTGCTTGGATAGATCCCTAATTTGAACAAACATATATTGAATAACCAAGGGTCAAATAAGTACAAGAGGAAAAAATAGAAGTATAGGAACTATCTAAGACAATCTAATGACATAGGAGCATCAGAAAAACTTCTACTTTGCATCTTTAGGAATCTGTAGGGAAACAAGTACATTCTTCCACTCATTTAATTCAGAATGCTGGCTTTAGTAGATAGTGAACTTTATTAATGAACCTAATGAAGAACATGATGTGATTGGCTAAAAGCTTATAGTTTTCTCTCTGTCCACACAGGGTACTGTCCTAGTTTATTGTTCAATAAAACACCTATGTAATTTTGCACACAAGTCCTTTACTTATCAATTTCTGTCTGCCATACCAATTTAAAGATAAGAGTTTTTAAAGACATAACTTTAAAATATATCTCCTTTCTTAAGGAAATCATTTGAATTTGAGGATATTCAGCACTTTCGAAATCGGAACTCACCAAAGATTCGTGAAGAACTGGGAAGAAATTCTCGTTCAGTACTTTATTACACACAGTCTGAGGACAATATCTATGAGGATATCATATGTAGGTATCCATAACCTTTGTAATGAAATGTAATGAGTATGTATTTGGTGAAGTCCTTGACTATAGGATGGTATTTTCTTTTACAGACAGACATATATTGCTCTAGATTTTTCTTTTTAATATGGAGACTTTTGGTGTATCCTTTCTTTTATACTTTAATTGATTTAATAATTGTAACATTCAGTTCATAAGTAGATGTTTATATATAGTTTTTTAAGAATTAAATTCATGTTATCTTTTTAAAAATTTTTTATTATTATTTATTTATACCCCCTTGCTGCTTGTCTTCCTTTGTTGCACCAGCTCTCTGCGCCATGTGGGCCCTGAACTCTCTGCGCTGTGCGGGAGCTCCTTCACCAGAGGCCCAGGGCCTCCCATATGGTAAACGGGAGCCCAACCAATTGAGCTACAGCCACTTCCCTATATATAGTATTTTGATAATTTTTTTAAGCTCAATTGAACTCCCAAGTGGTTTATAAGCTAAAAGAGACATTGATTTTGAGACCCATATCCCTACAGCAATGTAGAATAAGAAAGCTGAATGTATTAGGCAGTTTTTTATTTCCTTTGCAAGCTATGGTCACTTTGCTTCCATTTAATTATTTTACCCTAAATTTATTTTTTCATTATTTTTAAAGATCCCACCAAAGAAAATCCATATGAAGATATTCCAATACAGCCTTTACCCATGTGGAGAACTCCTTCAGCATGGAAGCTACCACCCCCTAAAAGTGCATTCAAAGCACCCAAGGTATGACCAAAGAATTAATTGAAGAAAAGCTTGGAATCTTCTTTATGATCCCTACAAAAGGGTTAAGATTGTTTAACTGGGCCAAAACTAACAGGGACTGCAAGAGTAGAGTTTTTCGGTGGTGGTGGTCTTAGTTTTGTTTCTTTTTTGGGGCAACACACAGTTTTTTGTTTTCTTTGAAGCCCTTAGAGAGAACACAAACTTTTCAGTTCACTGGAGTTCTCATCTCTCCCTATTATTTTCACATCCGACTTATGGCCTAAATTACCAGTCTGCCCCCTGAAAACATTCCTGACCCCTAAAAACAGAGTCTCCCTTGAGTTAATGAGGACTATGAGCCATTGTTTTCTGGAATTTGATTAGATTGTAGTAGAAATATTTTGGATTAGAAATCTGGGAAACTTCTTTACAAATGATGAAAAAGAAATTATGGAATTCTCATTTGGGATGATTTTAAAGGAAAGATAAGATATTTATTTTTCTTGGGTAACTTTGACTCTGCACGAGAACACAGGCATAAACTAGATGATCTTAGCCCTTACCGGTACCTCTTCCCCTATTTAGCTTCCTCCTAAACCTCAATTCCTTCACCGGAAGACTATGGAACTGAAGAACTCACAAGCTTGTTTACGATCAAAGCTCATGAAGGATGCCACTTTGCCCATTACTTTAATGGAATGGAAGCTATTCCGAGCTGGAGAAGTTGCACACAGGAAAAGGAAAAATCTTCCAGGGGTAAGGACTCCAGTACCTTCATTATTTGACTCTCACTTCAGCATCTCAATGAATGAGAATAAATAAACTTTAGACTGAAATGAATAAAAGCTTATAACTGACCAAGTGGCATTAGAAGATTTGTAAAGCAGCTTTAAGTTTAAGCTTTTACTTATACAAGATAAACTCATGAATGGCTTTTGCCAACATTTTTTTATAGATTTGGAAAATTGATTTTAGATAGAAGGCTTCACTTCAGTTACTTTAACTCTCATTAAAATCAGCTGAAGAGCCAGAAGCTCATATAAAAGGACATTCTTTCAAGCCAGCTTCAGTGTCTATTGCTCTAATTCACTCACTTATATTAGTTGACAAAGTGAATGCGGTTTTGTGCCTGGGTTTACAGATTTTTAATAATGACAAAATATATGCCATTAATTTGGGCCAAAATGTCCATTTAGAGGAAGGAAAAAGAAATCTGACTTTTCCTTGGGAATAGAAATTATCAGCAAGTAAGTAAATGACTTCTTTCTCAAGGAAGAGAAGACAATATACTCATAAGTTGTCTAGACTACAGTTGTTGGACCCAAAATGAAGAAACTGAGGTTTCTTGTAGACAGATCTATTTCTTTTAGGAAAGATGCTTAAGCAATTATATGAAACACTTTTTAAACTCTGTTATTTTGTTCTTCTGCAATTCAGGATGTTTTCAGGATTGAGATGATGCTATGCAGCAATGTAGAAATCAGATCATTTAAATATTCTTTCCTTAACCCCCTCAGAATTAGCTGTATAGATTCTTTTAGCCCGCAGTTTTTATACCTGATTTTAACATTACACAACAGTAACAGCTGTTTCTTGACTTAGTAATTCCTGATTGGTTCCTTGGGAAATACTCAGTTCCACAAATACTTTAATTCCTCAGATCTATTTCCTGCCCCTCCCTCTTTGATATGTGAAGAGTTAAAAGACACACAGTTTTGAAAAAGCACGAAACTGAGCTCTCTCAGTGGAAAAAAATATCTTGAACTGTTTATTCTCTTCTGTCTGTAGTGAAGAATACTTAAAAATAGGAGGCTTAAAAAACTGCTGGGCATCCTGCAGTAGCCCTCAACTCCTGTGGATCATGCCGGCACAACAAAGCAGCCTCCTACATGGGCCAGAAACAACAGATCCATGTGTTCCCAGGAGGAAGAATAC
>PVKH010013066.1:0-16997 GCA_004027955.1 Chaetophractus vellerosus | reverse complement strand
CAAAAAAAAAAAGAAGGAATACAGAGATTCAAGGAAGGAATCATAGTGTGGTTGTGATAATGGTGATAACAATCACAGAAACATGGATTTGCTTGGCGTTGCTCAGTTTGAAAGTGTTTTCATATTTGACAGCTCATTTGGTCATCTCTGAAACCCTTTGAATTAGTCATCTCAGATTATACTTTCTTTTCTTGCAGAATAAGGAATTGAAATGACATGTTAGAATAAATATACTCACCTGGTTTCTACGCTAGTCCCCTGATGTAATGTTCATGAAAAACAACTGAAGGGCTTGTTATGTTCATAGATTTCACGGGCTGATGTCTTATATATATAAATAAAGTTTCTGCAAGATACCTTATCAGAGGCATGGGATGGCTACCCCCTCTTTATAATTCTTTCTTCAATTTTGGTTTTTAGAAGTTGTTCTTCACCTGACTGACAGTCTCTTAGAACAATATTGTAGCATTTCACAGCATGACAAAAAAAGCTAAATATCTCATGTTGGCATTTAAGGCAAAACATCAACATTTTTTTCTGGCTCTATCTCTGTATCCGACCCCCTCTGATGTAAGTATTTCTATTTCAATGCTCCTTTACTCCACGCTATGCTGGTGATGGTTTGATGTCAAATTTCTTCAAACCGGGATTATGCACAATAGGAATTTTAAGATACGATTTACCAAGTGGATCACAGAATCAGGTGGGCCTCATTGGTTAACATAAGCAATTTACCATAGCCTCTCCAAACCGTCCTGTCGTCTGGAGAGTCGAGCCGAGGGGACATTGTGGGCCCTGGGGTGGTGGGGAGGGGCGAGCTGGATTGAATGAGGGGCCTGGTGGCCCGTGGAAGTGTTTTCCATTGCCTTGTGGTGGTGGACACGGGACAGGGTGATAGTCATCAAAATTTGTAAAAGTGTCCAAAATAAAATGTGGACCTTGATGTGGACCAATGACAATGTTGGGGAACTATGTTTCACTATCTGTTTGTCAGTTATGTTGGTGCTGTCATTCACATACAAAAAGGTTTTGGTATAGGGAGTTATGGAGGAGGAGGTTGAGTACATGAGATTGTCTTATAGTGTGCGTGTGACTCTGCTGTGACCTAAAACTTCTTGGAAAATTAAAGGAAAAAAGGTGGGATGCTTGAGAGTGAGAAGAGGAAGGTGCCACGAAAGCGACTAGACACCAGATATTTCACCGACAAGGCAAAATTGGAAAAAAATTTTGTACACATGTATATCTTACTGTTTTTTCACATATCTTGAATAGCCCAGTCCTTTGGCAATGTCTTGTTTTCTTTTTTCTATTTTTTTAAATTTTTTTTAATTGTTTTTTATTTTTTGATTTCTCCTATGTTTTGACACTTGCATTTAAATGTCGTTGTTAGGGATGGTACACGGTGGGGGATGAACTGGTGAGCCAGGACACTCTGTGCCATGAATCCGTGAATCCTCTCATCTGGGGAGTTGAGCTGGGGGGTGTTTGGGCCATGGGGTGGTGGGGAGGGACGGGTTGGATCGAATGAGGGGTGTTTGGTGGCCCGTGGAAGTGTTTTCCATTGCCTTGCGGTGGTGGACACGGGACAGGGTGATAGTCATCAAAATTTATAGAAGTGTATGATCTAAAATGTGGACCTTGATGTGGACCAATGACAATGTTGGGGAACTATGTTTCACTATCTGTTTGTCACTTATGTTGGTGCTGCCATCCACATGCAAAAACGTTTTGGTATGGGGGGGAATGGAGGAGGATGTTGAGTATATGAGATTGTCTTGTATTCTGTCTGTGACTCTGCTGTACCCAAAACTTCTTTGAAAATTAAATGAAAAAAGGAGGGTTGCTTGAGAGTGAGAAGAGGAAGGTGCCACGAAACAGACTGTACACCAGATATTTCACCAAGATGCAAAATCGGAAAAAAAAAATTTTTATACATATATATTATCATTTTTTTCACATTTTTTGAATAGCCAAATCCTTTAATAATATCTTGTTTTCTTTTTTCAATTTTTTAAAAATTTTCTAAAATTATTTTTTATTTTTTAAGTTCTCCTATATTTTAACTCTTACATTTAAATATCATTATTATTTCATTTTCCTATTCATTGCAATTGGCTATTGTTATGGCTTCACCTGTGAAGAGGCTATGGACCACAGAATGGTCACAATGGGGACAGGAGAGTATCATTGGTGGGGGGGTGTCAAGGTTGGGGATGCATGGGAGGAAGTCCACCTGAACATACATAAAAGGCATACATAATTGTTCAAATGCTCACGGGGCATGGTCACAGGGAGAAGAACTACTCAATAAATGGGAGAACACTGAATTCCCATCTTGGAGAGCTCTGCCATATTTTACAGAAGAGTAGCAACATCCCCCTGAGTGCAGGGGCAGTGTCTCGCAAATGAGGATGAACCATTGATGGGCCCTTGTTATTGATGACTAGCCTTATGAGTCATTTCTGTTGAAATTGAAATAGCCTAGTGTTAACGGGTGCCTAAGAGTTGCCTCTGGAGAACCTCCTTGTTGCTCAAATGTGGCCTCTCTCTAAGCCAAACTCAGCATATGAATGCATTACCTTCCTCCCAGCATGGGACATGACTACCGGGGATGAGCCTCCTTGGCAACGAGGATTACAAACAAATGCCAACAGGCAGAATGACTGGAAAAAGACTGTGAATAAAAGGGGGAAATGTATCCAGGTCCTATATCAGGGGAGATAGCCCCAGAATTTGGCACCTTACCACTGGGCCCTAATTTGGAACCCTTGCTCCTGATAGGGACAGCGACTGACCGAAATATGTCTTCACTGCTCTTGGCCCATCAGTCTCTTCTATTCAAACCTATATTTGATGCCAGAGTTCTAGCTGTACTTCCAGAGACCAGAGCCTATGTGCTATCCATGTGCCAACTGGGTCCAGAGGCTCTGTGGACCTGCAACTCCTACTCTACAGCTCAATGGACTCACCCAGGATACCTAGTGGGGAGATGATGATCGACGACGGCTATCCTAGGGAATGGAGAGAGCCTGCAGCTGCATCGTATCCACGGGATATAAACTTCCCCTCACTTGGTGGAGAGGACATCACCATCCCAGACTCCTCGGGATTGGGGGAAGAACTATGGACTAGAATGGACTTGTTGGTGTCCTGTTATAGACTTGTGATACATGCAATGGAAGAAATTACAAAATTATGTGGAGCCAGGGTCACTGGACACTTTGAGGGCAGGGAGAAGGAAGGGCAATTGTAATATGGGGCTTTTTGGGGACTTGGGAATTGTCATGGGTGATGTTGTAATGTAGGATATAGGCTATTTTATATCAGCATGTGTGATGCAGAACTGAATGGGAGAGAGGGTGGTCTACAGTCTGAACTATGATCCATGCTTGATGACAAAGCCCGAAAATGTGTATATCTATCACAGGCGTTGTGCCACACTGATGAAGGATATATATGTGGGAGGTTGTGGGAGGTGTGGGAGGATGGCATATGGGTACTCCTAAAATTTCCATGTAACATTTATGTAATCAATGTATCCTAAAATGTATATATATATATAAATAAATTAAAATTAAAATTAAAATTTTTAAAAAAAGAAAACAATCTCCTTTCACTTTAACCATGGATTGGATCTGGTTCCTTCACTGGAAAGAACTTGGACATTGTAAGTGAGCAGATCCTCCTGATAGCCATCATTACCCTTAAGAAAGACTGGTTGTGATTCTAGGAAGATTGGAAGCACATGGTAATCAGATTTGACCCAATACAAATGGAACTTTCCACACTGTAGAATGTAAGTGAAAGAAAGGACAGAGACACCCAAACCAAAGAGCAAATATACAGATAAAGATATATGTATATGTGTATCTGTCTGTGTGTATATATATATGTGATAACTTAAAATTCTCTTCACAAGAACTCTTATTTTTATATTACTAATGTTTGCATCATTTATACATCCATTTCAGTACCAGATTGAATATGCAAAATAACGCATACTATATTTTATTGTAAATTAAATGGATTTTTATGGATAAACTTAACCATATTTATTCCTAGAAAGTAAAGCCAGCTAAATATAGAATGTAACTGTCTTTTGAGTCTCCCTGCTTCATGCTATTCTCTCTACTGGTTTGTGCTGGTTGTGTTTACTGGAACTCCAAGAAATTGAGGCGTTTTCTCTCCAAAAAGAATATGACCTGTTATTGCCTGAAAAAGAGTTTGTAAGGAAACAGATATGGTTTAAAGGCAACATCTTTTCTTATTTTCCTTCTCTGTAAGCCTGAGATCTTGAGGAAGTTGTCATATGGGATGAAGGGGCAAGACCATAACCCATTGTGTGACAGCATCCTAGGAAAGTTGCAAAATCCCAGCGAGGAATTTCTTCATTTGCACCTAAGGCCGCTGGAAGCCAGGCCCCAGGACCACAAAACACTTCATGGAGTCTGTGCTCTCACATAGCAACAGAAGCAAAGTTTCTGGTTATTAATGAACTGCTTATAAGGCTCAGACCATAAACTTTAACCTCAAAGCTTTAACCTTTCAAACCATAATCAGAAATACTAGTGAAAATGGAAGGCTGAAAAGACTTCCCCAATGCTTTGCTTTTTGCAATACCTCAGGTCCTTGCACGTGGTGGAAATAAGAAGGAAGCTCCAATAATGACTAAAATTATATATCCCCATTAGCCAGTAGGATTGAGCCTTGGAGTCCATTTAAGTCTGGAAGTCCACTTAAGTACAACTAAATAGGAGAATATGGTGTTTCTCGCTTATCAGAGTTTACTTGTTGATGAAGATTCATTTGTTTTTCAACATAGTGTTCCTTATGCTTTCTGTCTTTATCTATGATCCATTATAAATTTATATTAAGCACCAATGACAAAGAATAAAAGCAATTTTAGGCTTTGTAACAGTCAAAATCATCATAGTGTGCAACATTCAGCTGAAGGGCACATCAACTGAGCAAATGAGCTGTAATCATGCTTATCTCATTCCCTAGTAAGCACTGTACATGTTCATCAATATGAACTAGGGCTCTCAAATAGATTACTTTTCAAAGTGAACTATTTTAATAATTATTTTATTCATTTTTAGAAGTACAAATTAAAATCACAGCCATTTCCTTGAACTACCGAACTTTCCACAACCTATGATGAATTTCTAATCTCTGAGTCCATACCATTTGATGTGGCATTTGATCTGGTATTTTAACTGTTCCTTTACAGTGTTCCTACATATATATTCCTTTTCTCTACAACAAATGTGCTAGCGCCTTAAGGGAAAATATGCCTTCCACCACTGAGTTCTTCCCAAAATCCAACCCAATAACATTTATTAAATATTTCATAACTTAATCTTTGGGCTGTAACTTTTTCAGAAATTGAAACCTACATAACTTAATTAAAGAGATAATTAACATATAACTTTATCTTCTTCTTGGAGAGGCCATTTCAGATCAGCAGAATGGTTTCTAAAATTACGATAAGCTCATGTAAAGAATTTATTTCTCTGAATTGAAGTGTCTCATTTATGCTCCGACATCATTCTCAGATACTAAGCAGTTTTGAAGTTTCAAGCTACTGAATATTTATTGTTCATTGCTCATCAATTTTGTCATTCTCTAAAAGGTTACCATTTCTTTTAAAAAGTGATACTCATCTATAATTTTCTAACAATTACATGTTCTCCTTCATTCTCCCTATTGTACACATTGATAAAATGTCCTTTCTCCTACTCCTCTGTTTAACTCTCCAGGAAATATATTTTCAAGTAATAGCTCAGAATAAAAAGTCTGTCCTCCAACAGTTTTAAGCAACACAAAAAACTATTGGTGTAGAGGGTTAGCTAGATCCTTTTGATGTGTTGATTCCCTAGCAAAGCTGTAAACACTAGTGAAACTTTAAGTGGTAGCGAGTTTTATTTTGTGTTCCTTTCTCATTACCACTAATGGATACCTTGAATGTTGACCTGACTTAGATACTCACAGAGAGCACTGACAGAGAGCCTATTATATGGTAGTATTCTCTTGCCTTTGATGTCTGTAAACCACCTTTAGGATTGCTTTTAGGGAAAGAATTCAAACTCCAAGCACTTTAGATGTAAGTGAATTCTCTCTGAGACTTAGGTTTTGGTACTGAATCATGATGTCTATAAGGGGTATATTACAACTAAAGATTATTTCTAGATGCTGAAAATGTAGGCTATATTTATAACTCACATTTAGGAGCACATTTTGAGAATTCATGCTCTTATGATTTCAGTTATAGTATGTCATGACTCTACCTTAATTCTTTTCTCTCTCTATTCTACTATCTTTCAATACAGGGACAGAGAAAGTTTCTTTGGTAAATACTTGTTTTAGCTTGTTAAATGCTGCAAATGCAAAATGGCAGAAATGGGCTGGCTTTTATAATGGGAATTTATTAGGGTAGAAGCTTACAGTTCCAAGGCAGTGAAAATGTCCAAATCCAGGCTTCATCATAAATGCTCTCACCAAAGGTCAGCTGCTGGTGACCCTGGACTCCTGCCATGTGGCAAGGCAAAATGGTGGCTGGTGTCTGCCTTCTCTTCCAGATTCACTTTCTCCCTGAGCTCAGCTGTGGGTTGTCAGGCATATGGCTTGACACTCCCATCTCCTCCAGGCTTCATTGCTTCAACTTTGACTACTCCGCTGATTCCAGTCTCTGGCTTCTCTCTCACCTTCTCGGGGTTTCTCTGTCTTTCTGCAGCTGCTGGCAATCCTGGAGTCCTCTCTCACATGGCAATAAAATGGTGGCTCTTTTTCTCTGTGTGTCTCTGCATGTTTCTCCTGTTTATATAGGACTCCAGCAAGAGGGCCAAAACCTACCCTGGGCCATGCCTCACTGAAGTACTCCAATAAAAGGCCCACAATTGAATTCAATACAATCTGATGTCCACATAAAAGACTCAAACCAACACAATACTCTAAACCTACAATGGTATCATTCATTTTAATATCTTCAGTATTCATATTATTGAATAATACCTGCTGGGTCACTGAAAGCACAAATTAAGTCATATATAAAAATATTATAAGTAACATCATGTTCCAAATAGTCCATTTTGAAGCCAGTAGTTTGCATTGAAGAATGCATTTTCCATAGTACAATACTATGCATTGTATTGAGGATTTTGGTCTATTCTTCAAAAGTCTGATTCTACCATATATAATTTACCAAAAAGAGGAAGATAGAAGTAGTTAATATAAGAAAATAGATTTTCCATTTTGGGAGTAGTGATGATGAAAAATAAAGAGATATGCACCTTTTTATTGCGTGTCAGACTAACTTTAGGACAAACTTTGATAGATGCCATCCAAAACCATCTTTCACCTGGCTGGCAGGTACTTAACATACATACCACTACACCGCAATCTTGTACAAGTGCCAGATACCACTAATCAATCCCCAAATGTCTTCATGAACTTATACTTGCCTTCAGAATCCTCAATTCAGTGATCCGGGCTTTGATGATGCCTTCATATGGCAGGCAATTAAATTGAGTTTCTGAAAGAGATAATATGGCTTCTCAGTAATATTTGTATTAAAAATACATGACAAAGACTAATAAGATGATAAACTACTAATGGGTCACTGAAAATCAATGCAAACTAGCTCCAAGTGGATTAACTCTTGGTAATAGATAGGTAGTCTCAACACTACAAATAAGGGATGACACTCTGTGTGGTATACCAATTATTCTTTTTATGGCAGTATAAATCCATCAGTAACAACAATATCACCTGGTTATTCTTTAATAGTATCTATGGAATTATGGCTTATATCCAAGAGTAATAACCCATTTGAGTTAATATGACTAAACTTGTAATTGAGCAATACAATGTTATTGCTTAAATAGCACAATTTTCTTGCTACCAAGTACATGAAATGCTTAGCATTGTGCCTAACACAGAGTAACTATTCAACAAATGTTTGTTGATTTTTTACTTGCCTTTCATTCCAAAATCTAATTTAAGTTGACATTATTTCTATTTTTTCCTTAGAAATTGATTAAGGAAATTGCATAGGATGCTGTTGTTTATACAATCAAGAAAACTTGCATGGCAGATGAGAATAGTGGTAAAACATCTGTGTATTTATTATAATCTCACTTGTAGAAGAGATGGGGTTTCTGCCCATCTGGCATCTAGACCGATAGCCAAGCTAATATGAAAGTTACTTGTGAGGGTCACAGAGAGTGCAGGTATTCAGAGAATCAATGTCCAAGCCATATGCACAGGGTGGGTTATTTTCAGTGAAGTCTTTCATAGACTATCTTGGGTTATAGCCAGATAAGAAAGAATTTTATTTTAAGAGGATTAAGCTAGAATGATTTGTTCATTATGATTGTCAAGATAGCAAAAACTTTCTCCCAGAGCCTGGTAGATGAATCAGGAGACTCCGATCAAAAGAGCTGACTGTCATGACTGGTGACCGCAGGGAGATGATATCACAAACCCAATTCTTGTTGAATAAAAACTGTTCAAAAGATTAGGAGGAGTCATTTAAAAAGGCAGTCAGTGAAGCACTGATTTCTAATAGGCAACAATTAATGCATGAATATATTCTGTGAATAGTTGCATATTTCAATACTGTGCTGTAATGATTCATAGATCATGTTAGGAAATACTGAGGCAAACGTTCCAGGATCAAGGAGTGATTCCCAAAGATCTGGATAAAGATAAGAGAAGGTTCTGGATACCATGTGTACCTCCAGGATAGGGGGTGCATTTGGGACCCAGCCTGCCTCTTCTAGGACAAAGGTTCTTTCTCTCAACAAAGAGAAGCAGGTCAATTTCAATCATTCCTTTACTGATTCATTCATTTTATATAAATGTGAATTGAGTACCTGCTATGGGAAGGCATGATGCTATGTACTGGGATAAATAATAAATAAAATTAGGCACTGTATTAATCGGGGTTCTCTAGGGAAACAGAATCAACAGGAGATATCTGTCAATAATATAAGATTTTGTAAGAGTTTTTCATGTGATCATGGGGATGCACAACTCCAGGTTCCAGGGCCTTTGATGAAAGTCCAGTGAAGGTCCTTAATGAGTTTCCAGGAGACATTGGCTGTCCAAGGATGAGCTGGGAAATTCTATCTGAATGTTGAAACCACGTACCCTTTTAAGTAGTAAAACTGATTGGATAAAGCATCACTCATTGTTGACAGCAATCTCTCTGGTTGATGCAGATATAATCAGCCTTATATGCAGTAAACTCACCAATGACTAAAGCCTATAAATGTCCTTGTATTATAATTAGCCCAGCGCTTTCTTGACCAAACACCTGGGCACAATTACCTGGCCAAGTTGACACATTAGCCTAACCATCACAGTCCACCCCTTGTCAACTCAGCAACCATACACATTACCCTAAACCATACTTAGTCTCTAAGTAAAAACAATAATAGACAAGCATACATATATATTTCCGCCTAACAATGTTCAACTCGCCTGTGTACTACTGGAAACACTTAAATCCCTACAGAATAGGGTGCAAGTCCTTGGGTAATATTCACTCTTAAACTTGACATCCTTAAATATTATGACATGAAACTAATTCAACTTTTCACATGATAAGGTAAAAGGTTGGGGAAGAGAACAAAGAAATTCATTTTGTGTACATATACAATCATACTCATAATGAAACAAGGAAGAACGCTTCATGACTACTACAGTCCTCATTTCTGTAACTGGTCACTTGGTCAAAATTCATATTTATTCTACCTTCTTCCACTACCCATTCCGTGTTCCCGTTACCCTCAGCAAGCGCTTCAGCTGGCTGTGGTTCTTTGACTGGTGGGGTGACCCAAACTTTCATTCCTGAAGATTCTGGGCCATTGTTAGTCCTGCTTGGATTGGGTTGTTGCAATTTTCCATTGACTTTAATCAGAGGGCATGGCAGTACTAGGAGACGTCCTAGTGGATCTCCTATATTCCAGGTAAACTCTTCGTTACCTCCATTATGTAGATATAGTCCTATTTCCCCTTGATAGTCAGGATCAATAACCCCAGCCAGTACAGTAATTCCCTTCTTTGCCTGTTGATTCACAGGTAAGAGGAGCCCAAAGTGGCCAGGTGGCAGTCTTAACTTCCAGTTCAATGGAATCATTGTTGTGTTCCCAGGTAGCAGCACTCTTCCTTTTGGGACTAAAATGTGTAGACTAGCAGAGCTTAAGCTTTCAGGGGCAGGAAGCAAAAATTTTCCTAGTGGGTCACTAAGGGTAATAGTGAGTGGTGCCACTCCCATCCCCCCCCCCTTGATTCCTGGACCCATGAATCCTGGTTATGGAAGAAACAGAATCATAGAGTGGACACTGATTTAGAGCATACACAGCCTCCTGGAGAACATGCCCCAGCCCTGCAAGGTATTGCCATCTAGTTGGCCCCATAATTGAATCTTCAAAAGGCCATTCCACCATTCTATTAAACCAGCTGTTTCAGGGTTATGGGGAACATGGTAAAACCAGTGAATTCCATGAGCATGTACTCATTCCTGCACATCATTTTCTGTGAAATAGTTTCCTCGATCAGAAGCAATGCTGTGTGGAATGCCATTTCATAAGTTCACAGATGGTAGTTTTGGAAGAAGGACTGCATGCAGGAAATGCAAATCCATATCCAGAGTATGTGTCTATTCCAGTTAAAGCAAATCGTTGTCTCTTCCATGGTGGAAGTGGTCCAATGTAGTCAACCTGCCACCAGGTAGCAGGCTGGTCACCTCAAGTAATGGTGCCATGTTGGTGGCTGAGTGTGGATCACTCATGCTGGCAGATTGGGCATTCAGCAGTGGCTATAGCCAAGTCAGCCCTGGTGAGGGGAAGTCTATGTTGCTGAGCCCATACATAACCTCCATCCCTACCTCCATGGCCACTATGTTCATCAGCCCATTGGGCTAGGACAGGAGTGGCTGGGGTAAAAGGCTGAGAATTAGCTACAGAGCAGGTCATCTTATCCACTTGATTATTAAAATCTTCCTTTGCTGAATCTACCCTCTGGTGAACATTCACGTGGGACACAAATATGTTCATGTTTTTTGCCCACTCAGAAAGGTTTATCCACATACCTCTTCTCCAGACCTCCTTGTCACCAATTTTCTAATCATGTTCCTTCCAAGTCCCTGACCATCCAGCCAAACCATTGGCAACAGCCCATGAATCAATGTACAAACACACCTCTGGCCATATCTTCTTCAAAGCAAAATGGACAGCCAGGTGCACTGCTCGAAGTTCTGCCCACTGGGAGGATTTGCCTTCATCTCTCTCCTTCAGCAACGTCCCAGAAAAGGCATGCAGTGCTGTAGCTGTCCACTTTCGGGTGGTACCCTCATATCATGCAGAACCATCTGTAAACGAGGCTTGAGATTTCTCATCCTCAGTGAACTGATTGTAAGGGACTCCCCAAGAGGCCAAAGCTGTAGGCTGGGAAAGACAATGTAACATGGCAGGGGTGGTGACCATGGACATTTGGGCTACTTTCTCATGTAACTTACTTGCCCTTATGATAGTCACAAAACAGTAGAATAGACAGACATTAGCTAAATAACCACACAGCTGTAAATTGCTAACTGTGATAACTGATGTGAACAGAAAGCTTGAACTCTGGTTTCACGACTGCTTGAAAAATTTTCAGTCCCAGAGCAAGGCAACTGAAAATATCTGGAGTTCGTGCTATCCTATGACACAAAAAATACAGAATGTTAAAGCTGAAGAGCTTAGATCCCATATGACCAAATTTCATAATTTTGTCAATGAGTTATCTTAAACTTTAAGTTAAAGAAAGTAAAATGAATGGCCAAAGACTTCATTTTTTATTTCATACTTTTGTTTTAAATGATGGAACAAGTCTGGCAATTATAATACAGCTTCAGGAAACAAAATCCTAAATGGTGGGTAATCTGGTTCTATACATTTAAAGACCTAACATAGATATACGGACAAATATTAATATTTTCATACAATAGTCAAGTAAATGACTATATGGAAAATTTGTATCTCAGAATCTCTGTAATATGTTGAATATGTAAATTAATAATGAGCCAATAGAATTGTATGATTGTGTATGATTTTTTGTAGTTATGGAAACATTTGAAAAATGTTAAAAACCAAATTACATTGTCCAAATACCATAAACACTTAATTGCTCTTATTTGAAAAATGCTACTAGAATAACTCCTAAATAGAGATGTCTTAAAATAAATTAACCCAATCAAGGTGGAAAAAAGATATATAAAAGTGTGAGAATGCTTTGAAAACTTGTTGCCATGCTTTTAATAATAGTATTATTAGTGTTGGCATTAATCTATTGCTAGAAAACCAATAAATGTGGTTAGGAAATTCTTTAGGACTTTTTTATCTTACCCCTAATTTGATATCATCCTAATCTTTGCATAAGTGATTCAAATCTTTGAATTTAAAGGAGGTGCATTTGCTCCAAAAATTAATGCATGGTTAGTCCAAATGAGGGAATATAAACATAAGCAAGTATCTCTTGGAATGGCTGATTAATTGGTGGAAATAAGACAATCTAATGAATCTTGTGTCAGGGGAGAGTTCATCTCTTATTCCAAGTTGTTTAAGGCTCATGTGTTCAGTTTCCAAACAGGGGATGCTTTCTATAGTGACAGGATGCTTTAAAGAAAACAAATAAAACAAAACATTCTAGACAAAGAAATCCCCAAAAGAGGCAAAAATTGGCTTTTCTTTCCTCTTAATTCTTTAGGAGCCTTAGGTTCCATGATTTATTTTTTAAGAAACAATTACAATAGAGTGGATATAGCTCCAGTGGTTGAGCGCCTGCTTCCCATGTACAAGGTCCTGGGTTCAATCCTTAGTATCACCTAAAAATAAAATTAAATTTAAAAAGAAAGAAACAATTATAGAACAGAAAGGGGCTTGAGGTGAAAAAAATGAAAAATTTAAAAATAAAACCTGAAAAATTAACTGCATTCTATTTGTTGAGATACTGCACACACATATAAATGTATTAGAAATGTGTCTATAGCTCTGCCTCTATTCTGAGTGCACATACAGATTTCCAATAAGCCAACCCTATCTGATTATCAGTGTGTAACCCATTCAATGAAATCATTACCCTACTTCTATCTTCCTCTTGGGCTATATCAAAAGGGAGCTTCACATGATCCTTTCCAATTAGGGTGGCATGCATTGGTGAAGGGCATTGGCTTTCACACAGTGTGATCCCCTTCAGCCTACTGAAGAATTTTTCTGGTGTTTCCCCAAAATTTGTTAAGCAAAACTCTTCTTTATCTCTTCACCATCCAGTCTGCTGGTATCTATTGTAAAGTCTTTTCAAACTCCACAGTGTATCCCAGGCTATGATACATACAATCCCAATTTCTGAGTAGTTCCTGAACTAGTAGACCCCTATCCTTTGCAATTGCTCCCATTTTGCCTGAATTTCTTGCCACTGACTCTGCTGGTGTTTGAATGATTATACACTTATTTCATCCCTCAGGCCTACCTTTATTTCCTTTTCCTCAGGAGCTAATTTGACTAGTCTCTTGATGAATGCCTTGTGTCTTTGTTTTGACCAAGAGATCTCAGATGGTGGTGACAGGACTGGTTTCTGGTGGTTCTCTGCCATTGTATTTCTGTGACAATTGTTCTCAGTCCCCTGTCCCACTCATTTCTACTCCACTCTGCTTTAAGATTGCCCTTAGAGTTAACCAGGCTTTTTGATCTCTGGATTTTAGTTAGAGTTGGCTAATAGGAGGCATTAGAAAGAAGTTGGAGCATGAAAAATGTAAGAAGTTAGGGGTCTCATTCCTGATTCCTCACTGCCTCAGTTCTTTGGTACTGGCTAAAGGTTATATCCCTTTAATACTACAATTCTTATTTGGATGCTGTCCTTCCATGGCCCCATCTCTCACTAGGTCCTGGTAACTATTTTTCTTCCCTTTTCCCCTTTGGTTAGTAATATTTGCACTAGTTCCCACCTCACTTTTTGGTTTCCTTAATCCTGCCTACTTATCTGTAAACAGTCTTTTAATGAACTTATTTTCTAACGTACCTTCTGTTTCCTGTTAGCAAGCATCCTTACTGAAACTACTCTACAGAGTGCTTATTCTTATGATCCTCTTGAGTATTCTGGCAAGAAAAGTACCTTGATACTTCTCTTGGCACTTAGTATATAGATGAAGTACTAAAGTACTCATGTAACTTGATCCTCAAAAGTGAAAGAAACAGATAATTGTCTGTATTTTAGAGATAAGAAAACTCTGAAGGACTTTATGTGAAATCGGCTGTGAAAGCAGGTATCAAAATTGATGTATATGAAAGAAGTTGAAACAATCTCTTCTCTCTTCTATGGCTCCTGAAAAACATCATTTATTTTCCTTTTATGGAGGTAACAAATGATGTTGAAATTTTCCAACATTCAAAGTCATCCTCTGCACTAGAAAGTGGCAAAAACCACTTCTTATTCATCATTTTATCCCCTGAATCTAACACAGGTCACAGGACATAATTGGGGGATTATAAGTGCCTGTTGTGTGAACAAATGAATGAGAGATGGTGATTAAGAAAGAATTCTGGTTATATGTGGAATCTAGAACTTCTTCTTGCCTGAACTATTGCGTAGAAAAAACGAGTAAGAGAGTGCTTGCTCCAATTCTAACTCTCTGGAACATCCATGGGTCCCACATGAATACAGAGACTATATTCCTTTGAATATGTTATATTCAGTTTAGCTACTGTTACGTATCTACATTCGCCTACCTTCATCCTATTAATAAGGAATCTTAGTGTTGGGAAAAAGAGAAATGCCTATTACACCTCTAAGGAGGGAGTCTCACCATATGGAGGGTAGCAAAGAGCACACCAATGCCTGCCACCAGGAACAGCAGCCAACACAGAGAGCTGGCCCATGTGCATACCTCCTGCTTATGCCCTAGTGGAAGGACCCCACTCCCATCACACCAGGAACAGATATAGCAGTGGAGGTGGGCCAGGTGCTATAAAACATACATGGTACATACTTTAGCCAGAGTTTCCAGTAGACCATTAAAATATGCTTAGCCCAAAAGAGGAAGGAATGTGCCTGCAAGCAACTAAGGCATGAGTTTTATCTCCAGGCACTCCCAAGAAGGGAGTCAGCCAACATTTATCATTCTACCCCAGGAGCCAGCCTAACACATCTACACCCAAGCACAGGGAAAGGCAGCAGTTTGTGCTTGGAAGGTCTGCTATGATAGTTAGTATTGATTTGCACATTCTTAAATATCCTTACTTAAGTTTCTTTTCTAATATACCTGCAGTCTCACCATTTTTATTCAATGAATATTCTGGGAGAAATGGTATGCTCATTTTTCTCTTTGAAAATCCACTGTAATTTACTCCTCCCTTGGTAGTTTTTATTTAGGTTGCTAATAAAAGAACCACAACTTACGGGAACTTTATTATGAAAAGTATTCTGCCAAAGCTAGACCTCTTAACAAAAGCACGCAAATGTTCATATTTCCAAAAAAGCTTCATCCTTTACATTTCTTATAATTTACGAATAAACAAGGATGTTTCTAGAACTTTATGGAAAGTGAGGTTGAAAATTTTATGTGAGTTATTCCCCAGTATCTTTCTATAATTTGATTCAAACATAAACTAAAAGTTAGTTTTTCCTATAATTTCTTCTTCAGAACTGTTTCTTTCCTTTGTTAGATTTTTGTTTTTTCAGTAAAACTCATCAGTGAGCATCATGCTCTTTTTCTCATGTTGGGTACTTAATATTCTTGAATAAAAGCATTATCCTTTTTGGAATAATCAATCATACAATAGAAGGAATAATTTATTCAACAAACATTTTTTATGCATTTTCTAAGTACCAGAAACAGTGTTTGGCATTTGTGGCAGCCAAATGAATGTTTTGGTCTTACCCTCAAGGAACTCACCACCTAGTAAAGGAATCAGACAGGTAAATAAATGTACAGTATAGTGTCAAAGTACTCTAATAGAGGCAAGAACAGATTGGTATGGAAATGCCTAAATCTGTAAGGTTGGCAATGAGGAAGGGAAGTGGATACAAGAATGCTTCAAAAAGATAGTTTATGTTTCATTGAACCTTGAATTCAGAGTAGTTTTCCAGGTACATAATAAGGAAAAAGGCATCCCAAACTTAAGGAACAGCATGCATAAAAGTGCAATATGGCAGAATATGTCATTCTCTAGGAGCTGCACATAGTCAGTATACTGGAGCATAGGATGAGTTGATGAGAGGTAAGCAATGAAGCAGAAAAAGTTGAAGGTTTGGTCATGAGGAGTTTGGATACCATAACTATGTCCTTAGGCAATGGAACGCCATCAAACAATTTTAAACCCAGAAGTAAAGGTTAAGATTTGTATTTCTGGAAAAAAAATCCAAATATAAAGATGATTGACAAATGATGACTGATTAGAAAGGAGAAATGAGCTTGAAGAATGAGTCATTGTATAACTCCCATGTTTTTTACTAAGTTAATAGGATCACTATCCATAAGGTTGCTCAAGATAGCACTTTCAGGAAGCAAAGCATATTTGTTCGGAAGGCAAAGATAAGTTCATTTTTTAGAGATAAAGCATTTGGTCCAGTGAAATATTTATGGAGCACTACCCATTAGGTTAATAGATACAGGTTTTCAATTTAGGACAGAGATAGGTTTGTTTGACATTTCACCTCCATACCTGCTTCCAGACAAGAGTGAGTCTGAGGCCCTTGATCCTGGCTGGAGTCTTGGGGATGATAGTAGGGAATGGAGGGAAAGAAATTGGCCTACTGACTCCAAGAGTATGGAGCTGGTGGCTCTTGAAGGAACTGTGTCTAGGATTGAAAAGAGACAAAATTCAAAATGTAAACATGCAGTCCAACCAAGACATCAATCAAAACAGACCAAACAGAGAGGCCCGATACAGATGCAAGGACAGTGTGCCAAAGCAACAGAATTCAAAAAGGAGGCACAAGTCATAGAGGTTGCCCGA
>PVKH010013065.1:0-10138 GCA_004027955.1 Chaetophractus vellerosus | reverse complement strand
GAGAGAAGCTAGGAAAGTAGGTTCCAGTATTCCACTGGCCTGTGGCATAGCACCCTTCAGCACTATGAAACAGTGCCAGTCTGGAAGCAATGCCCATTGTGCATTTGACTTTATTGAGCCATCATTGGCTGCTGCAGGGGTTTGAAACTGCAATGTAGATTCCATCAACTTCAGGAGCACAACCAGAGATGTAGTAGACATTGTTACTGTTTTAGAGGTCAGTGACCATCCTGGCCAATAACTCAAATGGAGAGGCAACCTGCAGTGTATTGAAGGCCTGGTTTGAATGCACAAGAGAATTTGACAATGCTGAAGTCTATCTCTTGATTTTTATACACTTTTACTATGAAGACATTAATTAGCAGGAATTTTACTTTAGCAGTACAGGAAAAATAACACCTTTTATTTTTCCATTTTTTTTAACCTCTATTGATTAATTCATGATCTTTTCCTCCACTGATTCAGTAAATTAATTTAAGAAGGTTATGATTTCTTCATTAAGTCAAGAAGCTTTAGCTTCTAAAAACCATTTTTCCCCTTCATCATCTTGACTTTCTACTTTAAAATCCTGTTCTAAGGATAGCCCTGTACAAACTTTTCAATAAGAAAAGCAATTGCTAATCTTTACTTTGTGGCAGGTTCTATTCTACACTCACTAAATATATTTACTCATTTAATCTTCACAACAATCTTAAAACATAAGTATTTTGATTATCCTTACTCTGGAGGTGAGGAAACTGAGGCACAGAAAGTCAATTAATATAAAGTTTCACAGCTGGAAAGTGATAGAAGTGACAAAACAGCTCCCATTCTGTCTGGCTCCAGAGTCTGTGCTATACTCCTCTAAGTATAGACTACATAAGTCCAAGATTAGATCCAGAGACAATGGTTTGAGTCTCTCTAACAACAACATAATGATTTATAGTACTTCAGCAGGAAAAATGGGTAAAAACAGAAATATAATTATTCCCAATTTCCCTTCACACTTTTTGTAGGCACAAGTGAGTTTAAACTGAGAAGGCTTTTTCTAACAGGAAGTTAGTCAAACTTTGAGGTGTATTTCCTCATTTCTTTAAGGAGACATGACATGAGGTTTCTGGCCCTCAGATCTCTGTCCTCCTCCTTTACATTGGTTTAACTGGAATTCATGATCTTATACAGAAGCTGCTCTTAACTATAATACTATAGCTACGTAGACTAGCAGCAGGCAGAATTTCCTGACTTTTACAAAGACACTCCTATGGGGAGTTTACTGGTGGGCTAGAGACAATGCCCATTATTCCAGGAAGAATGAAGAATGAAGAAGCACGTTTTAGTCAACTGTTCTGGTGTCCCAGAGTCCATGTCTGACTAAAACTTTCACCGCTCTAAATCTGGAACTGATGCTCTGGATCCAGCATCCTGAAATCCAGAGCCCAGGATTCACAGGCATCCCTGTGGTTGACCTAGGTCTTGGGAGATGCCTGAAACCCTGAAATTCAGACTAAAGAACCCAAACCGACTGGTGGAAGAACTGTTGCCCCAAACTAAAGTGACTGAGATAATAAAATCTCAGCAGACATTTGGTTGCTTTCTGAATTGAAGCACCCAGGACTTATGTCCTGAGAGACATTCAGAGTTATGTCTCTAGTTCCTGCCACCCCAGGAATCAGACCCTGTCGCCGGCAATGACAGGCAATGCCGGGGTGCCGTGGATGTGGGAGACAGCTCAGTGTTCCCGCCTGAAGTTCCCAAGCCCCGTGTTCCTTCCTATTCTTACAGAGGCCTTTAAAGCAGTTTACTCTTCAGACTTTACCATTTGGTAGTTTCCCAGTTAGGCAACTCATCAAAAAGCCCTTAAGTGATCAGAGATCAATTGTTCTAGTTAACAAGCCTGTGGCTCTGAGGCGACAACTTTTTCACTAGCAAACACATTTTCAGTACCAGTTTTTAAAACATTCTAAAACATTTTAACACAAACCTGTAATGAGAAACTCAGTATTAGGCAGGTGCAATGCAGTAAAGAGTGAGGAGTCCTGGCCTGTGACTCCTTGGGGAAGGGTCTCCCACGGCATCCATCTGGGCTCTGCTTGCTGCCACTTAAGGTGGGACTGCAAGGGCGTGGACCTGTGGAGGGCAAACCCCCAGCTGAGTCATTGCCAGGCCTGCTGCCAAGGGGAAATAGCAGTAGAAGGCAATGGCCTGAGGGCAAAGCCACTTGGTTGTTAAAAGGGCTCGGATTGTGATGACCCCATCCCGCCCTGTGTACGATATCCCAAGACGAACAAAGGAAGGGGTGTCTCGAAAGGCCACTCGGGTGCCCGCCTATCCATGTCTCTCACGAGAGCTTCGGCCCTTCTTAGCTAAGGCGCCCGAACAAATTACAGGTTAGCCAATACGCCATATGATGTGGCCACGGACTAGGTTGGGGGCCCACTCGGATCCCATAGCTTTTGGTCATGGGGCCACAGACTGGATCGGCAGGTGCAAGCCCCTACTGTCCACACTCATACTCTCATTCACTCAGAGGTTATACATTGCCTCCCCCCTTTGGGAGGCCCTGAACTGTGTTCCCGACAACCGGGAACTAGGAGGTGATCAGTCCCCTCTTCCGTCCGAAGACAGGCCTGGCTATGGGTCACCTGGGGACCTCACCTTGTTGCCCGCTTCCTGATGGTGTTCAGTCCGTCTCCTTCTTGAGTCAGGTCGGACTGCCGTGACACAGTCAGTGGAGCTCACCTCAGAAGGAGGTCCTGTCAAAGGGACAGGAGGTGCCAACCTCATTCGATCGGCAGGCACCACTGGCCGCGCCTGTCCGCCACAAACCAGAGGCTCAAAGGGCCAGCGTGGTTGGGTTTCCCGGTCAGGGAACCAGAATGTTGCAGAAATCCGATCCCGAAAAACCCAAACAGCACTCTGAGGAGCGAGAACACAATTTTATTACATGCGGGCCCAGAGAAGTCAGTCTTAAAAATTCTGGGCCTCAGGCCTTGATTTTCATGAGTTTATGTAGGGACTTTACGTGGGTACGTTCTTAAGCAAGCAGGCAATCAAGATTTACAAAAGCGAGCGGGCTGCATAATAGGCGGGTCGAGTCTCCCACCTGGTCAGGAGTATGCATGATTCTGCTAACTGGAATGCAGGCTTCAGTTATGCATATTGAGACACAGGTGGGCATTCCTCATCATAAATACTATCATCATCTAATATCAAACTACCAACATAATGTCACTGAAGGCAGAGTCAGGAAGAAATGTGCAGCAGCACACAATTTTATAATATTTCCACAACACAATAACTTTAAGAGCATCAAGAAAGGAAAAATGTAGCAAAATAATTAAGAAATGATGAGTTTGGGGTGTTTATTACCTAGGCTTTTAATATAACTTATTAAATTATAAGTTTACATAATTTAATTTTTAATAATGGCTGTGTTTAACTGTTGGCTTGGAGAATCCCAAAATTCCTAAAACTTTAACTCACAAGCAGCCAGGAGCCAGGTCCAGCAAAGCTTTGAACAAAAGTGCCCTGCCAACAGCCCTGTGCATGCGCCATCTTGGAAACAGAACCTCCAGCCCCAGTCAAGCCCTCCGCTGCCCACAGCCCCGGCTGATGTCTTGCCTGCAACCTCGTAGAAACCCTGAGCTGGACCACTCGAGGAGCAAGCCACTGCTAAGTTCCTGACCCACAGAAACTGTGAGATAATAAGAGTTTTATTGTTTAAGTCACTAAGTTTTGACGTCATTAGTTACATCCGCAGCTGCTGCAGCCATGGGAACCATGTGGCTGTGGGAGCCAGAGGAGCAGTAGAGGGAGATGGGGTGCTCTAGTAACAAAGAGGGGTGTTTCATGGGGTTCCCTGGGCACTCCTGTCAGCACCCTAGGTGAAGAAGAGGGGTATTTTATGGCCCTGGGCTCCCTTGTCAGAAACTGTAGAACTACCAGGAAGAAAGTCAAGGGGGAGCTGGGTTGATTTTATTCCCATTTTACCAATGAAGGAACTGAGGCTCAGAGAGTTTAAGTAACATCGAAAGCCACACAGCAAATACCATAGTAAATGGTAAAGCCAGGGTTTAAACCCAGACCTAAACCTATGCCATCCCAGGGAGACATTAGTGAGGATTTTAGTTTTAGAACACATTATTGTTTATGAATAATTTGAAACCAACAACAATCTCATGAGGGAAAATAGATTATTGTTTTTACTGCATAAATTTAAAATTTGAAATTCTCACATCTACTAACCAGAGCTGAGGTGATAAAGCCCTCAAACTTCTAGCCTAGCTTTCAAAAAAAGCTAATTTGAGTATATAATATGGTCATATACAATTGTGATAAATTAGGTATGTTGAATATAAAGCCTATTAAAATTTAGAATTCAACAGCCTTTTTAATTTTAGTAGACTTTCTAATATACCACCCAGAAGCAAGGATGCATCTAACAAAAGTAAACTTCTATTGTCCATAGATGTAGATAATGGCATTAAGATTTCATGCTATTATATTATCTACATCTTGTTCAAAACCAAATTTCTTTTGGGCTTTATCCAATTTGACCCAGGACCTGTGTGCCCCTACAAATTTGCATGATTGCCTCATACAGTATTAATATAGCTCAAATGTCTTCAAATTATACACTTTAACAGCTTTTCATAAGCACTTCAAGTGACTAGTACAAGGCTTTGTTTTCCAGATGTCATTTCATGTGCCTGAATAATTCCACCAGACTTTTGTGATTACATCAATTCAGGAGAGGGAAGAACAAACACCAAATTTAACTTAGAACAATTTTAACAAATTACATATTTGCTTCTCCTCTTAAGCTTTTTCTATTTATGTATTTGGCACATCACAGTAAGTGCAGTGGTGGGGGCTCCATAAAAGTGGCCTAAAAATTGAAACACTGGATCAAAAACGGGGTGCTCTCGGAACTAAGCTTGAAAAATGTGTATCAAGTGGCCCACCCTGAGAGGTGGTTTGTAAATGTGATGATTAGAGAAGCAGGATGTATCCAAATTCCAACCCAGAATAACAGAATGTGGCTGAAATCCAATCTAACTGACTAGCGTCTCAGGAAGGTATAGAAATGACCTAGGTCAAAGGCAACTACAATCCAATCAACTGTCCTGGAACTTGAGGAGAATGGGCAACAGAACTGGGGTGATATGCATAAGAGTTTGGAAAGCAGAAACAAAGATTCAGGAAATTAGGTAAGTATTCTAGTCAATTTCTGGCATCAAACACCTGCAGACAGAAGCTGGAGAATGCCCAGGTAAGATGGTCCCATTCTCCTGGATGAACAGTTCCCAAAATTTTGGGTCTCAGGACCACTTTACACTTTTAAAAATTATGACGGGCCACAAAGACCTTTTGTTTGTATGGGCTATATCTATTGATATTTTCCATAATAGACTTTAAAACAGAACATTTTAAAACACAAAATATACAAGAACACATCCATTGGCTGTCAGAACGATGATGCCATCACATGTCTTGTAGAGTCTGGAAAACTCCACTGCACACTCATGAGATAATAAGAGTGAAAAAGGCAAATTCCATGTCAATATCAATATGAAAATAGTTTTTATTTCACAGGCCCTTAAAAATGTCTTAAGGACACCCAGGAGTCCACGGATCACACTTTGAGGTCCACTGGCCTGGACAATAGACAGATAAACAACTGTCGAAGGGTATATCGACTTCCCATTTAAAGTTTCCTATGGGAGGGAAAGGAATTCCTCTCTCAGCAGGCATATTTTAAGTCACTCACCAGCCATCTTTCTCTCTAGTATTCTGATTATATGCCAGGTGTGGGTGAGTTGGCTTGGAGAAAGGGTTTACCCTGCACATCCTCAACTCTAGTGAAGCCTGCAGTAGATTCTCAATGGTGACCCATCAGAGTGTCCTGGTAAAGCTCCATTCCCATCTCACTCTCAAACCTCACTGGTCAGGACAATTAAATAACCGTTTAAGTAACTCTAATAAATACATTAAGCCTTATTTTCCTAGCTAGGGAGCCACTGACAAAGTTAGAGGAATGCAGTCTACACACTTGATGAGCAACTCCAAAATTTAAGTTCTAAGATGCTCTGCTATGCCCTTTTCACAATAACACCTTTACTTTCCTGGGACAACACTGTGAGACAGGCATTATGCTCCTCTTTTTACAAGGAACAAATTGAAGGCTTAAGACATTGTAGTGAAGCCACAATTTGAACCTTTTAATAATCATCATTGCAATAGTATGCAGCAATTACATTTCAAGTATGCCAAGATATCTAAGTACATTTTATGTTGTTTACTTTAATCTGCAAAGCAACCCTATAAGGCAGATACCATTGTTAACTTCCCATCTAAAGCGGAGGAAATTGAGGTACATATGGATCAAGTAACGTATACAAGATCAGGCAGTAAGTAATTTGTGAGATACGAACTTGAGGGGACCCAGGCAATCTGAATCCAGAATCAAAGCTCTTAATTCTTACTTCTACTCTGACCAGACCTTGCTTGTTCCCAAGCCCATGCTCTGACCTCCTCATGCACTGCCTCTCCGGAAGTCTTCTAAGGAGAGACCACAGAGGCACGCCGCCTGCAGGCTGTGATGTATGCACTGAGGATAGTCAGATACAGTAAGATCCTCTCCGTAACTCAAATGTATGTGAGTATTGCAGCAGCAAATATTTAAGAGTAAATACACTAAAAATCTACTTGTTCTGAGAAACAAGCTTAATAGAAAAAATTTTACAAGAGAAATTTTTATTCCTTTTATAAGAGAAAATTAAAGAATAAAAACAATTATAGGATGAAAGAATCCCAGAATTTTAGAACTGAAAAGTACCAGAGGATATGAGTAAGTAACGAAAGGCAGGTAGCCTATGAACAGACAGAACTTATGTGTCGCTTCACTCCACGTCCGCATCACTAAACATGAATCATCCAACAAGGACTTGGATCCACTAGGATTAATCACAGGCACCCTTATTCTACCCACTCCAAAGGTACAGATGAGGCCACTGGCCAATTTTTAAATATCCATTTGTTTCCTCATGTAGTCTAAAGCTGACCATCTACAAAGATACTTAACTTCTTATTTTAAAAAATTAAAAAGGACAGTAGCATTCAGACAGCATTCAGACTTGCTTCTTCTGAAATGGGTTGTATGGATGTAGAACTTCTTTTCCAGTGTGACAAATTATTTCTAAAGAGTATACTTAACATATACTTATCTATAGGGTTATTTATTTAACCAGTTGCCAACTGTGATGGTGATTTAGTACTCTGAAATCTTAATTAATAAAGTTCCATTTCCATTGATGATAGTTTTAGTTCATTCTTTCACAGGCATTTAGATATAAAGAATTTGAAAGGAATTCCTTTGAATGCTTTGATAAGTTCAAAGGGGAAAGAACTTTGGAATCTTTTTTTTTTAAAGATTTATTTTTATTTATTATACATCCCCTCCTTTTTGCTTGTTCTTGCTGTGTTCATTTTTCTCTGCATTCCTCTGTGTCTGCTTGTCTCCCCCTGCTGGGGCGACCCGCTGAGCCAGCTCACCAGTGCGGCAGCCCGCCTGCTCATGGGGGCTCGCCCTTGCTCGCAGGGCTTGCCTTTGCCCGCGGGGGCTTGCCTTTGCCCATAGCAGTGTGCCCCGCCCACGGTGGCGTGCCCCACCCACATTGGCTTGCCTTCTCGAGGCGGTCCACCCATTCGAGGAGGCCCAGGGACCGAACCCGGAGCCTCCCATGTGGCAAACCAACGCCCTACCAACTGGGCTATACAGCCGGCCCCCAGAATCTTTTTGAGTGCTAATCAGCTAGGGAATACAGTGCCAGTTAGAATTGGTTAAACCCTTCCTGACTTTATCAGACATTTAAATACTCTTCTTACAACTTAACTCACTTTGCCCTAACCAGATAGACTTTATAAAGAAGTTCGTGCTACACTGTACTGACTGGAATACTAATCACATGGTCATAGAAACAAAAACCCTTTCTGTCTCTCTCTCTCCCCTTCTGTCCCTCTTCTTCCCACAATCCCTTCCATTCTAATGGTGGATTTGCTTACTGGTTACATTTAAACAAAATGTTCTAGTCCTATCTAAAGAGAGAAGCTAGGAATGGAATGCAATCTTGGATTCACTAGGTCTAATTGTTTAAATAGTTTTCTGTTTATAAACCGTATACTAAATAATCATTGAGTAATGATTTTAAGCAACTTATAGTTGCACACTTAAAACTAGTGCATGATGATCCAGGCCATATTTTTTAATTGGCTCATTTTTCAACTGCAAGATAGAAACAAATATAGCCAGAGAACGGGGAGAGGCTTACAAAAAAAGAAGACAACAGATTAGAGGAACAAGAATGCAGTTTAAGATATCCCATATTCCTATCATCCAAAAGAATCTTCATTAAAACCCCAAAACAGAGTTAAAAGGTTACAGTAATTGGGCCAGTGCTGAATCAAGGAAATGCAGGTTCAATACATGGTAGGAGAAGCTTGTGGCACCCTTGCTGTCCCCTTCCCTATGCCCTACTGGACACAGAGAACAACCAGCCTGTGCTCCCATTGTGGGTCCCTGGCCCTTTCTAGAGGAAGCGGAGTAACTCCCATGTGCATGCTGGGTTACCTGTATGTCAGTTCCAATCTATTGGGTGGAAGCCTGAAATGCTGAACCAGAAAATTAAACTTGGGCTAGCCCTCCCAAAACTTGCCCTGCAGGCAGAAGCAGCTCGAGGCAGGTAAGGCAGTATAGAAACAATTTAGTTAAAGTAGCTTGGGACAAAGGATTACCTGCTTAAGTCATACAATAGAGCACCCAGGAGGGAGGGGGAATCTATTTCATAGGGAAGAGAGGGGTATTGGAATTCCTGTAAACAGAGGAATTCATAAGGTCATGACCAAGCACAAGCTTAGCACAAGATGCAGGCTGATAAAAGACTTAGAAGACCCTGAGCTTCACTTTTTCCTCAGGCTGGTCTTCTTGATAGGATGGCTAAACACTAAAGGAGAGCACCAACCAATGAAAACACAATTTGCAAAGATCATGAAAGGTGTATTTCGCATTGGTCTGTTTATTTTTGTTAGCTCTTGGCACTGATAGAAATATCAGTCATATATCTAACCAAATACATAGGAAATGATGGCCTGTCCACAGGAACAAGATAAATATCAAGAATCCATCAATGAAGAATATCAGACTCTACACACCAGATAAAGACTTTTCCAAAAAATCATCTTTAATGGCTCAAGGAGATAAAGAAAAACACAGAGAAATAATTAAAGGATATTGGGAAAAGGAAGAATGAACACTATGAGAATCTTAATTAAGAGAGAGAAATTCTTAAAGGGAGCCATTCAGAAATAATGAAGTTAAAGAACATAATAACAGAACTGAAAATTTCCCTAGAGTTTCAACAGCAGATTAGAGTTGGTGGGAGAAAGAATCAGTGAACTCAAAATCAAGACAATTGAAATGATTCAGGCTGGGGAGCAGAACAAAACAAATAAATTTAAAAAGACTGAAAAAAGTGAACAGCAGCAAAAATACCTGTGGGAAACCATCAATAATACCAATATATGCATAATGGGATTGCCAGCAGGAAAAGGAGAGAGAGGGGCAAAAGGAACATTCAAAGAAAAAATGATAGAAAATTTCCCAAATTTAAAGAAAAACACGAAAATGTCCATTCTAGAAGCCCAATTGTGATGGTTTGATTTAATTATGAATTCCAAAAATATAGATTAGATTATGTTTGTGGGCTGGTCTGTCATCTGGGCATGATTGAGTTGTGAGTAGGGCGTTGACTGCCATGTCAGTGAGACGTTGAGCCCTGCCCCTCGGTGGGCGTGGTCTCAAGTAGAAAAGCAGACTGAGAAAAGCAGATGGAGAGAAGCAGATTGAGAGCAGAGCTTTGGAGAAGGAGATTTGAAAAAGCAGTTCTGATGCTGGAGTGAGCCGTTCGCCCGATAGGCTACAGCTGGCCTTGTGGAGAGACGCAGCATAGAAAGCCTCATCGTCTACAGCTAAACTCGTGAAGGAAACAGAAGCTAAGCCCGGAGAGAAACGCAGCCCCGGGAACAGAGGAACCTGGAAGCCTGAACCCTGGAGACGTCGGCAGCCATCTTCCTCCAACACGTGGACTCTGGTATGGGAAGA
>PVKH010013064.1:0-16996 GCA_004027955.1 Chaetophractus vellerosus | reverse complement strand
GGCGAGGGGGCGGGGCCGCGGGTGGCTGCGCGCAGGTAGGAGACCAGGTGAGCCGGGCTGAGCAGGTGGGAGCGAGACACCGCGAACTTCGAGCTCCAGCTCTGGACGGCAGGAATCGCGACGGTCTGGTGATAAATCCCTTTCCCCTCCAACATAAATCCCTCATCCCCTAGAGAATTTATTAAAAATTCCGATTCCGTAGTTCTGGGGTGGGGTCCAATAATCTGCATTTTTAGCAAGCGTCCTGGGTTATTCCGAAACTGGACGTTGAGGAAAACAATCTGAGACCACACAACCGTTCTCCTACAGTCCTTGTTAGTACCCAATACCCTAGCCAAGGATTTATCTTAGATTCATTAATTGAGCCTCTAGTCCACCTGTTCCTCCTAAACGCAACCTGAAAGGTCACTTCAATCCAGTCGCTCATTTAGAAATATACAAGGCTATATTGAAAACATGATGTGCACATGTCCCCACCACGTTTACTGAGGGCTACAATTACATGAACGATTCATAAAGGAAAGCCAAATCGTTGGCATTAGCTACGGTCTCCAACAACCCCCTCCACACGCGCATTTACTTCCACCCAACCTTTTCCTTGGAACCTGCCGCCTCTACCAAGGCCTGTTGCCCCCATCCTCTCACCTGCTCTCCCAGCCCCTTCTGGCTTTTCTCCAGACACCTCTTGGTGCTCTGGAGTCCCTGACCTTCTTGCTGCATCCACTTACTGTCATTCAGTAAATTTATGGGGCTGTTTTTGTTGTACAACAAATGCCATCTCTAGGGAAAATTTTCCCTAAAAAGGCACCAAGAAATTCCAATTACATGAAAAAGGGTAAATGCTATCCACAAGTTTTCTTGGTTAACAGGAATATAAACCTGATCATATGGAGCACAAAATTTGCTCCCTACAGCCAATTCTTCAGCTGTTCTTATAATGAACTTCCACATCTCTGCACCTATATGTGGCATTCTAGCTGCATGGAATATTTGTTCTCTTTTCCCTGGTCCATGAATGATTACTCATGCTTCAAGGCCTACCTGACCTCCCTCTCCCAGGCAAAACTGTCTTCCCCTCTGTGCTCCTACATTAACTTGTGTGTGTTGCTCCAGTAGATTATTTCACACTGCTAAGATGTACACGTCTCTCTCCCACAGCTGAGTATGAGCCTCTTGAGGGCAGAAACTGGTTAATATTCACCTTTGATTCCAGTATAGTGCCTGGCACAGAGAACATGCAACAAAATGCTTTTGAAATTAAACTGAATTTTAATTTATAAAATTTTAAATTCTCCACAAGTATTGACCATGGGCAAATACAGAAAACCAGGTTAAGAAAATAAATGGGCAAGGGAAAATGGCATTACTGTATTTAGGTCTAAGAAGGGATCTTATGAGAATGCTCAACAGTTATGGCCCTTGTTCAGAGAGAAACGAAGAAAAGGATAAGGTACTTAGAGCAGAAGAGATTGTAATAGGGCATAGCAGACTATTAATTGCGTGAAAACACAGTTCAAAGTAAACTGCACAGAGTAGGAAAATGAACTGTTTTAACAAAACACTGCTCTGCACATCCAGAGGCAGAGGAATCCTTAAGGCCCAACCAATGTTGCTGTATCATGGCAAATATAGAGGAACAAGAAGTCTTTAGAGATCAGGAGCAGAATTCCCAGTGCAGGACTAAGGTTGCTGCAGGGAAATTCTGCTCTTCCTACCTTTTCTGAACTGGAAAAAAAAAGTACATAAGCCCAGAAGAGCAAGGATCAGCTAGCAGGAGAGCAGGGAGAATTCTAGAAAGACTCATTTTATTAAAGTAGGAAGGAACTTTCTCCTCCATCCAGAGATGATTTGCTGAGGCCCCAATGGAAAAATATTTGAAGGATTTATTCTGGACAAGTTGTCTTCCTTGCTGTCAGAGCAGCACAAATGAAGTGAAACATAGCCTAAGATGCGTTTCCTTTAATTTTCTCACAACCACTTAAAACTATCATAATATACCACACCTTTATATATACTTTTATTTACAAAAACAACAAAACAAAAACCACGCAAAATATTCATCCAAAATAGTTTTTCTTTTAATCCTTTGAAGTTAGACCATCAAGCTCGATGGGAGTTATACTTGTGCGCATTTCTCCTTAATTGTACTTTATCCTCAATGCATAACTTTTGAAATTAAGGGGGAAAAACAGTAAGCAGGAAAGATACAATGCAATATGCATTTCATTTTGTTGCAAACAAGCAGCTTTTTAAAAAAAGGCAAAATACATTAAACAAAGTGCATCGGTTCCAAGGAGTTAGTATTAGAAAGAGGCCTAAGGACAGTGCCGGAACCAGCCAGGAGTCCTTCCCTGGCAGGCCTCTGATTGTCTTTAGAGAATATTCAACCAAAAAAAGGGAAGAGAGGGGAGAAGGGGAGAAGGAAACAAAATGAGCACTTAAACCCTCAAAAGAAACATCTTCCCCCAGAGACTTTTTACAAAAGTTGCTAAGGAACTGCCTAGCTTTAACTTTGCCTGAAGTTCATAACCATCCTCAATCATCTGCTGTGTGACGTGATTTGCCCCTAAGCCTCCCTTCACCCTTTCAACACTAGTTATCCACCAATACTCTGCCAAGCTGGGCATGCAGCTCACTGACCAAACCATGTAGACTCCTAGGCTGGGCATCTCTACAGATCCTGGGAACAAGCACTCCCACCAGCAATGGCACCGTTCACCGCCAGCATCAGCCTGTGGCCCCACAATTAGTCAGAGGCCCCTTCTCACTTGGCTCAGGGCCAGGGCTTTCCTGCCCGTGCTGAACGCTTGTGCAAGGCTGTGGCATGTTCCTCTTTTAAAGTAGTTCCTTGTGACAGGCCATAGCACCAGGAAAGACCAACAGGTGTGTGAATTTGGAAAGGCAGAAAGGGAGGGAGTTTTAGGCCTACTTTTCATACTCCCAAACCTCCTCCTGGTTTTAATGGTTCTTGTGAAAATCTAAGACTTCTGAAACACTGAAACCAAGAAAACCACTCTCCAGAGCATTCATCACCTGGCACTTTCTGCACCTGCACCCCCGATGCTGTCCTCAGAAGCAAGACTGGCTGGCTGTTGGTCTGGACCAAGTACGCCCAAGGGACCGGGCTTTGAGTGTAGAACTCTTCTGCCAAAGCTTCAAGTTCATAGGTGGCTTGTTTGGATAAATTCAAATTTCCAAAGTAAGTATATTCTTACACAAGGGATGAGAGACATCAAAATTCCTTAGCAAAACGTTTTAAAGTGAATGAAGTCAAGGAGGAACTATAATTGGATGAAAGTGACTGGTTCCTTTTTGGTTTTGCAGAAGGCCCTCAATTTTCTGAGCCAGCACCATGACCCTGACACTTGGTTACTTACAGTGGACCCAGGACCAAAGACATTCAATATTTTTTAAAGGGATCATCTGGTTTCCACCAAGATTTATACTTCATTTCTGTTAGGGATGCCTTCTCTTTCAGCTTCATAAGGCCAATAAATCTCCTACTGATAACACAGAACACTCCTGAATTTGCACACATGCACGTGCACGCATGTGCACACACACAGAGAACACCCCCAACTCATGGGTCCAGAGTTCAACCCCCCAGTGGTTTTCCACTGTTGACGCTACACTCCCAACAACTCTCTCATTTCTGAGAGTTAATCAAAGCAGTAAAGAGCGTCTTAAATATAAGTCTTTGGTGATAGATAAATATAAATGCCTGTAACAGTTTTCCCAATGTTCCCATCTAGATAAATCTTAACCTACTTTGTTAATGATTTCCTGATGTTCTGTGAGTTCCCCAGAAACACTTTTGGCTTGAGCGGCAGGAATGGTTCTTAGTCCTACCCCACTTAGAGACTTCCTGAAGCTTTTAAATTTTATTCAGATACCACATTAGCTACTGTACTGGTACTGGAGGAGAAGTCAAATGTAACCAAGTTCTCAGGAAGCTATTGTGCAAAGCCCTCTCAGAGTAAGATTAATTTCACCTCCAGGAGAAGAGGCTTTATGTAAAGGCCAAGTTCTGGTTTTCCCTGTCTGCCTCTATCAAAGTTCAAAAATAGTTACCAAGAAGCTCATCTCTTCCAGAGATTAGTAAGTACCCTTCCCTGATCTCATATATCAAGTAGAGAGGGAGCCACCTGCACTGCGAAAGAAAGGTAGATAGGGTAAAAGCTACAGCCCCCCAAAATGCATTCCCTGCATTAGCCACTTCAATTCTGCTGATACTGAGAAGGGTGGAGGTGGTTTACAATGGAAAAGCCCATAAAATAGTTAGAATGTCACAGCAAATCTGCATGTGCAGCGAAAGGTTTGTCAAACATACTCATACAGCAGAAGCAGGCTAATATTGTTCAACCAACCTTTCAAGAGGCAGGAGGACGATATAGTCCAATGACCTGTTTCCAAGCTTATCTATTCAGGATCAAAAATGGATCATGGAAACTTTTCCTTTCTGACCTCAGGCAGGGTGTAGGGCCAATTGCAGGTAAAATCCAGACAAATGCAGTTCTCTCAAAAGGCACATCTCATAAACTTAAGAGACTAGTCTCTTTAGAAAACAAAGGTCTTGGGCCTATGGGCAACATACAAAAATTTTATGTCAACAGGGGCTGAAAATCTGTTTCAGAATTCCTGGAATCAGACTCACTGTTGTCCCCTGCAGCTTTATGAGGCAAATGGAATCTAAATTTTATACTTTAAAAAATGTCCTGGGGGAGTGGGCATAGCTCAGTGGTTGGGTGCCTGCTTCGCATGTATGAGGTTCTGGGTTCAATCCCTGGTACCTCCTTAAAAAAAAAAAAAAAAAAGTCCTTTGCCAAATCACCAAGCATCCTCTCATGTGATATGTGGGAGTGGGTGCTGGGAGAATATAATTTTCCTTTAATGCAGGTGCCTGAAAAACTATTTCTCAATAGGAGAATAAAAGAAACATTCAGGGAATTCCCATTTACTTGCCCAATCTACAGTCAGCTTCTCCCTCTAGGGAGAATAATCACATATGGATATCCTGGTGGGTCCAACTCTATCTACCCTGACCAAAAACTACTTAAAGGTTGTGCCTTTCACTTTTCAGTGAAGGGAGATGGTTCTAAATTCATGGTTTCTGTAGAAGTCAAAAAAGGAACAAAATCACATATTTACTGTTGTTGAATTTGATAAATTTCCTCTTATAGGAAATACATTTCTTTTCCCTAAATAAGATAACAATGTGAGTCTCTAAACATTAAAGTTCCAGAAGTTTTTGTTGCATTGATCTTCTTCAAGGGGTCCTTTTGGTCTTCATGCCGTGACTGCTGAGTGCTTGGGAAATTTTATCAGGCAAGATCACTAAAACCACTTCCCAAAAGTCTGCCTGCTTAACGCCAATAGTCCCCATGCACCTTATATATGTGTCTCTTCCATGGGCATGGAATTAATCAAATTTGAAAAATTGGATCTCTCAGTAAATTAAAACATACTAACTTTTACTTAAATGAAGCTTCTTTACAAATGTATCTGGTAGTAACTTAAGCGAAGAATTGATGCTTTAATATATGATATGGTGGGAGGACTTAAGTTAAAGTGGTACATGAATTATCCAAAAAGAGATGACCAGAGTGTAGACTGTTTGCCAATGACCATAAAACAGGTGGGGAATAGGTGGGGAGAAGAAAAGGAAAAGAATCACCATTCGTTTAAACATTTATAATAATATTACCTATTTGTATAGCTAGTTAGAATTTTCCCAGATTGCAGATTTAAAACATTTTCATATCTTAAATAGGAATGATTAGGTTATAATTTGTTGGTTGATTGGAAAGCCAAAAAAAAACAAAACAAAACCAACCAACCAACCAACCAAACAAACAAAAAATGCTAGCAAAGCAAACTGTTTAAAGGAGGCAATGTATGTGTCTTTCCCTGTTCCTCACGGCTGGAGCAGTACAGTAAATGCAGTTATTCTATAGTAGCTGGCAGTGTGATCCTAAGTGAAAATTCGCCTGGAGCTTCACGTCAACTTGAGCTGTGTCATAAACACCTAAAAGAATCCTGAGTTGAGTGGGGATTCTCAGAGTGTAGACTACATTCAATCTAAAGGTTTAACCAAAGGAAAGCGTGAATGTGGCTAGGCTAGACAAAGAGTTTTTAAAATCTTAACCACCTCTCGCTCTTTATCCAGATGCTGAGGACACTGCTATAGAAACTCTACATTCTGCATCAGCTCCAAAACACGTTTTCTCTCTCGTGCTTCTACACTATCTACCGGGAGACATGGAGAAAGGAGAAGTGGGCTTTATTGTGGGTCCAAAGAATACCTGCTGATTTCCACCCAAAGCAAGGACTGCAGAAATGAAAGAGTTAGACAAACAACTGTAGAGGAAAGCAAAGTCAAAATAAAAGCTACTGAAGTCCCCTTGAGAACTAAGGAGAGAGAACAATTCAACTGAAATACCAACAATCTTTGAGATGCTCCTTGAAACAGGTAGCCCAAGCTAGGTCAAGATGGAAGAATAATGACAGTAGAGTTCTTAGATTAGGTCAACTAAGGAACAGGTGTAAATGCCCACATAATGTTCTTAAGAAAGCAAACAGTGTTTTCTTCCTCCAACTTCTATCATAATTTACGTGTTAATGTAGCTTTAAAATGGCATCATACAAAATACCTCATACATGGCTGTAAGCTCAGTTATCAACAGAGGTAGTAACAAAGGAACTCCTAGGAATAGATTTTAAAACGGATCAAAGCGTGACTGTACATTCAAAACCCTAGAGCCATATAATCATCCCCAGAATGAACGGCTTTAATTTAGAAAAGCTTAAAAACATAACATTGAAGCACTGATGTGCCTTAAATACAGTCCCAAATCAGTGCTAACTTAAAGCTAAGTCCTCTCTTTCCAAGAAAGAGGAAGCGAGAACAAAGCTCAATCTACAATGGGAAGGAACAGAACGAAAAGAAAACAACCAAAAGGATGCTTTCCAGCAGCCTAGGTTCTTCTTTGTGTTCAGGCCACACCACTGGAAACGCTTATTCTTCTTATGAGTCTTTTCCTCACAACCTTTATTTTTTAAAAATTGCAATCTGCTGAACAAGAGATGCCTACATTTCCACTGGCAGAAGAGCCACTTCTGTGTACAGTTTTTGCTTCCTCGGTATGGGTCCTCCTTCCCTGAAAGTGCAAAGAGAACAAGCTGACACCTGCAGGGCCCAGAGCCTCAGGACTATTTCAGCTCCCCTTCTAGAGCAGGGCAAAGGATTTGCTGCATTTGTGCTTCAAAGATCCAGTTCACTTTGGTTGTCCTTCTCAGTTGGCAAACTGCTCATAAAAAGCAAACTTGATCCTCTCTATGTGATGGCAAAGCTTGATGGCAGGGCCCAATTTTAAGTCCATACACTCTTGAACAGTGGGAAGGGTAAGGAGCAACAGAGCCTGTCCATCAATTTCCTGTTAAGGCATAAAATACAAATTATGTATGATGTGCACATGAATGGCTACTTAATTGTGACAGTCCCCATTCACTTGACTTTGTCAAATCTGAGTCCTTGTGCTTTGCTTTCATTATGTTTTACCTTTAAGCAAACATCCCACATTTCCTTTAAAATGCCTCTCATAGACCTTCATACTAGTGAATCTTCAGAATTAATGATAAAGGTTTACCAAGTATAAGAATTCATTCTACAGAAGCTCTTCTCTGCAGAAATTTAGAAAATTAGCCCTGGCAACTAATTGTACCAAAAGAAACATCTTTTTAGAAGGTTCTTTAAACCCAAAAGAAAATATTAACTACTTCATATTTCTTATGAACCTCAATGCTGTCCTACTCTATAGCATTCATAAAAACCTGATGATAAGCTCTTCAAAGATGTTCAGTTTTGAACCTCCATAATTATCAGAAAACTTATTTCAATATTTAAGTCCATAAGACCATTTCTGTTTCAGAAAACTTACCTTAAAATTAATCACTGAGACATTGCAAATGTTAATTTTTCAAAACAATCAAGTCATTATTTTGGAATAGATGAGGAAAATGAGCATGGCATGATTGATTCGATGCCATTTAAGTATTTGGGGATGGAATCAAATTCTTTGGAAAAATAGGAATGCTATGACAATCTGGTTCAACTATGGAGTAAGTCAGATAAACATATCATCTTTCCACTCCTGAATAGGGAACTAAAATAAATTATTTCCTTTTGTTTTGAAACATTTTACCGAAAACTAAATTGTTGACTACTAGTACACTCGTAGTCCTTTGCTAGAGAGACAGGTTACTGATGGAATAATGTTACTAGATATCCGTGATTACCTGGTCTAGGAATATTCTTGCTAACGGAGCACAGTCGGTGGATCGGATGAACCGCACAACATCTGCCACACTCCACTTCAAGGGGTTACTGTCCAGGTGAAGCCTTTCAGCAACTTCAATCCTTATTTCCTTCACCCCCCACAACAAAATCAAATGGTATAAGAGCTATTTTATTCTAAAAAAGTCTCTCTATAAATGTATAGTCTTTTGAGTTTGTATTTAAAATGCTTTTAGGATATGATTTCTTCTAGCAAAGATGGGAAAGGCCCATATACATTAGGTCCTCAAGAAATGTTTATCTTTTATAACGAAAAATATCAAAGGGGAAGAATTCATCTCAAAATTTCGTCATAAACAATCCAGATGACTTAAATGAGGAAAATAGTTTTTAAATCTCCAATTGGTTCCGCGGTCTTTTTCAACTCACTTTCTGGTAGGGTGCTGAAGTGAATGAGATGATATTTCCAATGAGAACAGCCTTAGCTCTAAATTGCTAGGAGAAATCATTTGTTGCTTGTGTTCACGGAATCTTTTAAAAAGGCAATCCATTTGTAAAACACTAACTTAAGTGCCATTCTTTTCAGTTGTGTGTGTGTATATTTTATAAAGTATATATTTGTATATATTAAATATACTAAAACATACTCAAGATTACTTAGCCAGAATCAAAAGGATAAGCAATTAATTTCTACAAAACTATACATATTATGAAAAATATTAAAAAGGCAGTTTTCCACCCCCTACACTAAATGACAGGCCATGAATAAGCTAGCAATTAAACCTTTTTTTTTTTCCACTTAAAAATAAGCAGTCACCACATGGGTACCCCTAAAATTTTTATGTAACATTTATGTAATCTATATCTTTTTAAAAAATTAATTAAATAATAATAATAATAATGAGCAGTCACCCTGAGAGACACCTTCCTCCTTCTAAGTAGTTGATTTCCACATAATCCTTGAAACACAAGTAAATCACTGCATTTGAAATAACTTTTAAAGGGACCCAGGAAATTTAACTTAAACCTGTATTGAAAGAAGTGGAATGCCAGCATCATTAACTATTAGATTCTAGAGAGAAATTCTAGAGAGGAAAAAAACCCTATTTTTTCAATGAGTACCTTTGGTGAAGGAGGTTTATTCTCATCATCAGAAAATGAAAAAGTACGAAGCTCTCTTTTTCTCCTTTCTCTGCCCAGAGGCAGAGATGTGGATATCTCACTTTGGGTAGGAGAGGAGGAGCACGACTTTTTTTCTGACGTTTCTGACTCTTCCTGTAACTCGTCCTGCTGCTCAGACGTACTGCCCTCACTTAGAGAATCGTCATCCCCTTCATCTGGGTCATCCTCATCTTCACCCCCACTTCCCTAGAAAATAAAGAGAGAAGTCTCATGGTCAAAGTCAGGACAAACCAGTTCCTGGGCACAAGGCCATCTTCCACTGGCCACAGACTGAATGACAGAGACCCGCGACTATCAGTCTGGTCCGTACTGTAAAGCAGCAGTCACTTGGCTTCTGGACATTACACATATATTACAGCCCTCGTACCTGGGGAGAACCCGCTGGGGTATTATCAACAGAGGTAGAGCAACGTTTCTTCTTATGAACAAAAACATTTTTCCGCCTCTTTCTCCTCTTATTGGCTTTTTTCAGGGCACAAGCTAAGTTACTATGCCCACCAGGTGGCCTCCCAATTCTTTTATTTTTCTTCTTTCCATAGTAATGTGCTAAATGTAGATGACAAAGAGAAATGAAATAGCATCATTATTTCTGTGCAACTCGAAACCACAAGAGTTCTACTAGCACAGTAGAAAACAGGTGCGCTATATATATTTTATTGAGGTTTAAATTCCATACAGGGGAATGAACAGATCTTAAGTGTACAGTGATTAATACTGACAAATGCATAAACCTAAGTAATCCTCCCCCTATCAAAATACAGAACACCTTCCATCAATCTAGAAAGTTCCCGGTGTCCCTTACCAGTCAATCCCCTCACCAGAAGCAAACACTATTGTGAAATCTATCACCATAAGTAAGTTCTGCCTCATCTATGGAAACATACAGTAGGTATATTTTTATGTATGGCTTCTTCCACTCAGCAGAATGTTTTTGGGCTTCATCTCTGCTCTGGAATATATCAGTGGTTCATTCCTTTTTACAGATGAATAGCATTCCATTGTATGAATATACCAGTTTACCCATTTTCCTGTTGATGGGCACCTGGGCTGTTTCCAGGTTTTGATTATTATTCATTTAGTTGCAATGAATATTCCTGCACAAGGCTTTTTGTGGGCATGTTTGCATTTCCTTTGGATAAATAACCTAGGAATGGAATTGCTGGATCATAGGGTAGAGGTATGATTAACTGCTGAAAAAACTGCCAGTTTTCTAAAACATTTATATAATTTTACACTCCTAACAGCTATATATCAGAGGTTTAGCTGCTCTACATCTTCACCAACACGTGGGACTGTCAGTCTTTTTTTTAAATTTAGCTACTGTAGCAAGTGCGTAGTAATTTTTTGTTGTTTTAATTCTTCAATGAGTACCTTTGAAAATGAATAATATTAAGCACTTTTTCATGTGCTCATTGGCCATTTGTACATCGTGTGAAGATGTACAACTCTTTCATTTTTTAAAACTGTTTTCTTTTTCATTTTTCAAATTTTGTAAGTTTTCTATTGAGATTTAATTCACATAACAAAAAATTCATTTTAAAGTGTACAATTCAGTAGTTTTTAGCATATTCACTATGTTCTGTTAACTATCACCATTATCTAATTCTAAGATGTTTTGTTTCTCTTTTAATTACTGAGTTGTGAGAGTTCTTAAATATTCTGGAGAGAAGTTCCTTGTCAGATATATATGTGTTGAGACTATTTTCTCCGTATCTGTGACTTGTGTATTCTTTTTTATTAAATGGAATTTTTCTAACACCCTTACCCAGGTGCCTGCACGGCTGGCTCTCTTACTTCTCTGTCAGGAAAACTCCCCAGATGACGCATAAATAGCACCCAGCTCCCAGCCATCCCTCACTGTCCTACTTTGCTTGCTCATCTTGTTTTGTTTTTTGCCGTATACTAATCTCTGTATTATTTGTTCACTTGTCTGTTTTCTGTCTCCCACTTAATGTAAGCTCCATGAAGCTATATCCTAGCACTATATCCTAGTGCTAGAACAGTGGCAGCACACAGTGGGCACATAATACTTGCAGAATGTATGAATAAATTACATATCCTATTAGATGCTACAGATAATATATATACATGTTACATATAAAAATTGGCAAACTAGGACCATTGGGCCAAATCTGGCCTGAGGCTTGTTTTTGTATGGCCCTGAGCTAAAAATGTTTTTTACATTTTAAAAAGGGCTGTTACAAAAGTAAAAATAAAACAAAACATAGAAAAATATGCAACAGAAATTGTATGGCCCAAAGCCTAAAATGTTTACTGTATAGCCCTTTATGGAAAAAGTCTGCCAACTTCTGCCCTACATGAATATTTACAATATAAAAAAATTTCCAGTATGTAAGGTATGGTCAGCTACTACAGTTTCACACATTTGAAAAACATGACTCACTGTATTTGGTCTTTGTAAGTACAGAGCAGTTCTCAGAACACTTATCCAGAACCATCTGTGGACCGAAGAGGTTAGGACAGCATTCCAGTTTGATACAGGTTTGCCGGCAGAATTCAGTCACCCGATCAGCTGTTTTCACTATTTCAACAGTAGCCCGATAGCTCTTTCCTTTATATCTGCCATTGGGAGACATCACATGCCAAGTTTATTGGATAGTGATTACTCAGAGAGAAAAGTTAGGCATATTAATAGAGCTGAAAAGTTTTTTGCTTCTTAGAATATTCTGTCATTTACAGTTTGAGGCCTTTAAAAACAAAGGGTTTATGCACATTGTACTTTTATTTACAATTTAGTGAACTATAACAACTAAAAGCTAAGTTACTTGCCCAAGAATAGAAATTAGCAAAATCAAGATCCTGTTTTCTGTTCCTAAGCTTAAGGTTCTCAGTGACTTTCTACACTATTACTAAAAGAAAAGTGACTTCTTCACATTTTCTTCATACTAGGGCAAGGCTCCTCAGAGTGGTCTGCAAACCAATGCGACCTGCCAACCATTATCCATCCATGACAAGATCAGGTTAGAAAGCAAGAGTGTATGTTTACAAACTTTTATAGTAATTTGAAAAAATAATTTTATGTCTCTTGATTCTAGTAATAAAAAATTGGGCTTGTATCTTATACATCTTTTAAATGTCAGACTCTTTTATTCTAATAGTTCATTTTTTTAGCATATATTATAAAAGTATTGATTGGTCCATGACAGAATGGAAATTTAAAAAAGAAAACAAACCTGGTCCTTCACCACGGGTATTTGAAGAACCACTGCCCTAGGGAACATACGTATTCTTTTTTTTTTTAACATACGTATATTCTAATAATACCCACATACCCACAGAAGAACTGATTCTGTAAACTGTTATTAGAGATGAATGAGAATAAAAGGCAGGTTAGCCCACTCACTTGGCTTTTAGGACTTCCCCACATCCGTGCCACACAGAGTCTTTGTCCAGCTGGAGCTCCCGAAGGACACGGCTGGGTTTATAGGCTGCATTGATAAGTAAAGTGAGGACCTGAGCTCCGTTATCCAAGCACAAATGTGGGTTGGGAGGGAAAAAGAAGATCATTAGAACCTTAGCACTCTTGCTATCCTTAGACCGTTAAGACCATTTAGGAGATTGATTCTAGACATATTAATTAACAAATGTGAACCAAATAATAACACTGACGACAAAACAGCTGCCCAAAGATGCAAGTAAGACAGTAAACTTGAGTCCCTCTTAAACTTTCAAAATGTTATGGTCAGGAAGAAACAGGCCCCATGTATTTCAACTTACTCTAGCACATGTGCCCAAATCCTTTACCAATCACGGTACACCCAGAAAATGGATTTGCTCAGGACACTGTATAGACAGCTCAGCGTTCCTGTGGCTGGCTCAGAAGTTCCAGCTGCCCTTGACCCTGCCTTCTCACCCTAAGGGTTGAAAGATTCGATGCTTTCTGACATCTGTTACCTACAGCACAGCACGCTGGCTGGGAAGCTCTGCAAGCCCAGCAGATTTGCAGCTTTATCTATCATGAGCCCTGGCATTAATGCCACACAGCTTCCTGGTCTTAGACTAATCTCCGTTCATTCTTGCACAGTTCTCATTTGGTCTCTGACAGAAGACTTTTCTATACCGACAGAAATTAATTACCACATGAAGAACTGCTTAGGTGAATGTCTTCTAAGGAGTAGAAATAATTACTTCCATAGTTCACTGTCCACTACATATGGAAAGTTAATACCTTTTGAGAAAAATGGGAGTTGTCTTGCCTACCACATGCAGTAAGCCTGTAAGGCTGTTGTGACATTCCCAAGTCCTTTTGCTCTAGGTCAGAACCTTACCTCTCTGAGGACCAGAACACAGTTCCCGGGTCCTACACATTGAGGCAGCTCAGCAATTCTTCCTTTGTTAAGGTATGGCCCTGAGAAGCAACGGTGGTTGAAGTATATCTTTGGACAGCAATATTTTCCATTAATCATGACTGGGAAATGAAGAGAAACAAATATTCAGAAAAGATTCATTCTCCACCCCATCTGTCCAAAGTTGGATTGCTGGGGAAAACAAGAATATACACCAATTAGGTAAAGTTAGGAATTAGGGATTTTAAATTTAACACATTATCAGAGAGTGCCTGTGAAAAACCTTTCCCATGTAACAATTCTATTACAGAGCTTACCACTTGGGGCTGAAATCAAACAATGTCCTCAATTCTATCCTGATGAATACTATGATGTAATACTACATTGTTTCAAAGCTCTATACCTCTACCAATAAAGGAAATGGAAGATTTATTTCAAGAACCCATGATGACTCCTGACGATAAATGATTTCTTCTTTAGGACTTCAAAAACTACCTATTCAATAATCCATTCTGGAATATTTCTAGGGATTGATTGTGTATGGTATACAGAAATATAATCTGTCTCAAAACCAACAAACTATTATGTTGTCAACCCTCAATGTGGTGGGACCTTTCTGATCTTTGGGATTCCACAGATGGCTGAAAGTATGCTGTGATCACATATCTAGGTTCTTTTGGTATTTTGGGGGGCAACTGGGCTGACAGACCCTTCTCTTCAACGATTTTGGGTTTAAATCACGTTTAAAAAAATTAGAGCAGTTGTAGGTTTACCAAAAAATCATGCAGAAAGTCCAGAGTTCCCACATGCCCCTTCTCATAAACAGTTTTTCCTATATTAACATTTTGCATTACTATGGTCCTTTGTTACATTTGATGAAATAATATTATTACAATTATGTGATTAATTTTAGCCCACTGCCTACATTAGGGTTCACTCTTTGGGTTAAGAGTTCTATGGGGGGCCAGCTGTATAGCCCAGTGGATAGGGCGCCGGTATACCACATGGGAGGCCCCAGGTTCGGTTCCCGGGGACCTCTCCTAGCGGGCAGACTGCCTTGAGAAGGGCAAGCCGTGATGGGCGGGCAGAGTTGCCGTGGGCAGGGCAAAAAGCTGCCACGGACAGGCAAAGCCGCCACGGGCAGGGCAGGTCGCCCGCGAATGGAGCGCAGCCAGCCACCCGCGAACTGAAGCGGAGCCGGCCATGAATGGAAGCAGAAGCCGTCCACAAGCCGGGCAGAGCCGCCTGCGCGGTGACCAGTCTCAGCGCATCGCCGCAACAGGGGGAGACAAAGCGGACAGAGAGGAACACAAGGATGGACACACAGCAAGAGCAAGCAGAAAGGGGGGGGGGGGAGGAAATGTAATAAATAAAAAATAAATCTTTAAAAAAAAAAGAGTTCTATGGGTTGTTTGTTGTTATTGTTACTTATATACAACATAAAAATTTCCTTTTTCTCTTTTTGAATATAAAATTCAATGGTGTTAATTACATATGCAAAATTGTGCCTTCATCCCCATCATCCATTGCCAACAACTTTTCATCACCCCAAACAGAAACTCCACACCAATTAAACATCAACTCTTCATTCCCTTCCCCTTCTTGACCCCTGGTAACCTGTACTCTAGTTCTGACTTCATGAATATGCTTATTTTGTTTATTTCATAAAAATGAGATCATAGTATTTGTCCCTTTGTATCTGGCTTATTTGATTCAACACGACATCTTCAAGGTTCATCCAGGTTGTAGCATATATCAGAACTTCATTCCTTTTTAAGGTTGAATAGTATTATATTGTATGTATATACCACATTTTGTTTATCCATTAAGCAGCTGAAGGACACTTGCGTTGCTTCCACCTTTTGGCAAGTATGAATAATGCTGCTATGAACATTGGTATGCAATAATCTGTTCAAGTCCCTGCCTTCAATTCTTTAAAGCCAGATGAAGATAGCACAAGAAAAGAAAACTACAGACCAATGTCTCCTATGAATATAGATGCAAAAATCCTCCACAAAATACTAGCAAACCAAATCCAACATCATATTAAAACAATTATACACCATGAACAAGGTTGGTTCAACATAAGAAAATCAATTAATGAAATACATGATATGAACAGAATGAATGATTGATATTATCTCAATCAATATTGGGGAAAAAAAGACATTTGACAAAATACAGTACCCTTTCTGTAAAAACATTTAGAACACTAGGAATACAATGAAACATCCGCAATATGATAAAAGGACATGTATGAAAAGCCCAGAGCTAACATCACACTCAATGGCGAAAGACTGAAAGCTTTCCCTCTAAGATCAGGAACAAGACGAGGATGCCCACTGTCACGCCTGTTATTCAGCATTGTACTAGAAGTTCTTGCCAGAGTAATTAGGCAAGAAAAAGAAATAAAAGGCATCAAAGTTGGAAAAGAAGAAGTAAAATGTTCCCTTTTTGCAGATGATATGATCATAAAATACAGAAAATCCTGAAAAATAGACAACAAAGCTCCTAGGGTAAATGAATTCAGCAAAGGAGACAATATCAACATGCCAAAATCACTAGTGTTTCCATGTACAAGCAATGAACAAACAGAAGAAGAAATCAAGAAAAATATTCCATTCACAATAGCAACGAAAGAATCAAATATCTAGGAATAAATCTAAGCAAGGATGTAAAGGACCTGTATACAGAAAACTACAAAACATGGCTAAAAGAAATTAAAGACGACTTAAATAAATGGAAGGACATTCCATGTTCATGGATTGGAGAACTAAATATCATTAAGACATCAACATTACACAAAGCAATCTATAGATTCAATGGAATCCCAATCAAAATGCCAACAGCATTTTCTGCTGTATGGAAAAGTCAATCATCATATATATAGGGAAGAGTAAGGGCCCCTGAATACCTAAAGCCATCCTGAAAAAGAAGAATGAAGTTGGAGGACTCACATTTCCCTATCTTAAAACTTATTACAAAACCACAGTAATCGATACTGCATGATAATGGAACAAGGACAGATATAGAGACCAAAGAAATCAAATTGAGAGCTAGGAAATCAAACCTCACAGTTATGGCCAGCTGATTTTTGAAAAAGTGGCAAAGACCACTCAATTGGGAAAGAATAGTCTCTTCAAAAAATGGTACTAGGAAAACTGAATCTCCATTTGCAAAAAAAACCAAAAGCCAAAAGCCAACCAAACAAAAA